>VURO01036057.1:0-38093 GCA_015108175.1 Pelvicachromis taeniatus
AGGACACACACACACACACACACACACACACACACACACACACACACACACACACACACACACACACACACACACACACACACACACACACAAAAAAAACACAACCAGCCAAAATTCAACACGTTAAAGTGTTCCTTTAAGGCAGCCGACTCCTGGCTGAAACTCAGGCCTGCTGTAGCAACCAAATCCTGGCTCTCTTGACTCCACGCAGCTCTGATTAATGGTAGAGGCTGTGGGTGGGTGGTAGACATGGATCTGCCCATTACCACACTGCAACATTGCAAATGGCTTCAATTACTGTGGAGTGTGCTGAGCTGGCAGTAGGGGCTCTCGGAGGCAAGATAGGCAATGTGTATGATCCAGCAGCTAACGCCACTGTGAGCCATTCATTCGCATGATGTGACTGTCGCCTTCCCAACAATTTATCAGGGACAAAAAAAATAATTAAATAGAGAAAACAAAGGCCCATTTTTAACAATTCTTATGTTCTCTGTTTAGCTCATCGTAGTTTTTGCTTCTGATCAGTTGAGAGCAGCTGCCGAGGTTCAAGTCAGGACGTGTGAACAGCGTATGTGCAAGCTAACGTGTAGGCTGAAGCATCACCCCAAGGCTTCTCTCAAGGCCTTGGGGTTTCCCTCCCGGCACTGTAACACTGTTTCCCTAGACAAACTGACTCGTCGGCACCAAACAGTAGCAGGACATTTTAAGGGCTTGCCAAGTGGCTGACAAGTATCACAAGGGTCTGAGTGCCCACGGCAACCCTGGCACGGGGGCAGCCTCCAGTCAGGGACAGCCAGAGCAATGGGGATTCCCTACGATGACGCCCCTGTGCCCCATGCCAAGAGCGCAGCCCCCCTGTAGTTCCTTGTGTAACAAACCAGCTGTCCCCATCAGTTCAATGACCCACATTCATAACCTTAACGCAGGAGGCACTGCCGACTCCCACGGCTCCTCGCAACAGCCCTGCTCCACCTCTAATTGTTCACCCCCTTTATTAGTAAAGTGATGGCCAGAGATGAAAAGAAAACAGAGAAAAAAATCTGAGATGAAATTGAGTCAATGACTGCACTACTGGAAGTGGAAAACGATCATTAGGAGTCTTCCACCCACGGCTAAATACTCTCCCTTCGCAAATCACATCAATTAATGTCATGGGCTATGAAAAATTCTGTCTGTGTCATACCACATGGAGGGAGGACAGACGCTAATAAGTGAACATACTTAACGGAGGAGGTGGGGAGGCATGGGATTCCCTCCATTCCTCTTCTCTGTGCGGGATTAACGAGCTCAGGGACAATTGGGCAAAAATAAGGAAGCAGGTAAACCAGAGAACACGGCACCAAATATACCACATGTGTCGTCAAGTCGTTTCTTTCTGCTCATACACCACGACTAGGCTTTAATTCCTAATGTGTAAAACACTATTGTCAATTATCTATTCTCTTGACATATTATTGTGTCCAGAACTGACCCATCAAATGAAGCATGTGATTATCCGGGAGAATTTTTTAATTTCATTTCCCTTGTATGGAGAGAGCTGCTAGCAGGAGAGAGGAAGTCTTACAGTGGGAGTTAGGCTCATCCACTCGATTAAGGATGGGTGGATCCACTCAGTTCAAATGCTTCATAACGTGGGGGCAACTTCTGTGTCAGAGCAGTTTATTTTGCACAATAATACATTCAAGATATTCTAAATAGTAAACTATTATTCATGCTATTATTACTTCAGGTTAACCAGCTGTGACATCGCGAATGCCCCAACGATGCGGCAAGAGTTCATCGCAACCTCCCCAAAGTGAGCCGAATAAGTAAAATACTACAAACTACATCTCTTTTGACACTTCTTTTTCCAAAGGTTTCAACATCAAACAGACCTCAGCCTAATGTGCCCGGATTGTTTGCTGACAAAGCTGTCAAAACTTCAAACAGCCGAGACTGGCAGCTCCACTTATTCACGGCCGCAGCGCTTGAAGTCTCAAACCTCCCCGATCTCCCCTCAAATCACCGGCTGTGACCTGACTCGAACAGACAGATAGACACGCCTCCTGTGAGGTGCTGTACTGTGCATCCAAGTGCCTCAGCCCACCTTCCCACACAGACTTCAGGGGGATGGAAAAGTACGAAAAAAAAACTCAACAACAACAACAAAAATCCAAAAGAGTAAACAAAACAATACCTCTGCAAGACAAACAAGGTTGAATCAAAGGATGTATGGAAATAATATCATCAGCAATCATAACATAAACTAAAGCGGCCATTCACGTGAAAGCATGTGACGTAGTTGATGGGGGTTTTAGGTTTGGCGGAGGTTAACAAGACGTGGTCAGGCAGACTCGTGCAGGTGTGCGTGGGAGCCAATAATACTTGTCTTGACCCCGCAGGCATTAACGCTGCAGCAGACTTACTCACTAACCTCATTAACATTTCCCTTGTTAAGTTCAAGCACTTGGAGAAAATTATCTTCCTAAAGCAACTCAGAATGCTTTGATTAAAGCATCTTAATTGTGAATTATGCAAAACGACGTGGTCCTTATGAAACAAAGCCAGCACAGTGAGCAACACTTAAAGATCGACTTTACAGTAAAAAAATACTCAATCACAACAGATATTCCAGGAGTTGCAGAGTCTAATGTGGAAATATTACACCCTAAATTAAGAAGTACTCCCTCTAAAGGAAATTAATATTGTAAAATGACGTGGCCTCTTATTGTGTGTTACAAAAATACTTTCCTAAAAACCACAAAAACCTGTAATGTGAGAGGAACTGTAAGATTTCAATTCCTTGCTGTAAACTTTCATTGCTGATTCAACAGATAGATGCTGGCAACCGGCCACTGTTGGTATATGATAGATGATACTGCAGTGGGAAAACAATGTAGCAGACTGAAGAAGCTGGCGAGTGGAGTTATTACCCCGGGATGCCTTCTCCTGCTCCGTGAGTGACACAGACGCGTCTGGAGGCTGCTCGAACAACATGAACTGGTAGCGGTGAAAACCAGAGTTTGATGGCGGGGTTGGTGGCTTATAATCTGTACGAAAAACCAAAGAATCAGAATCAGGACAGCTGAGAGTGGGGACTGACGTTTTATAGCAATTTACTGTAAGTGTGTGCTAAATCTTTGACATCCCAATTCTTTTCGTTGTGCAACAAAATCCACGTGGATTATTTAAACCAAAGGGAGCTGTATGGCCATAAAAATCGTTAACTCTGAATTCTGAGAATTCCTTAGTCAGTCTGGGTTGTGGGTAATAAACTGGCTACAGATTTTCTTTGGATAAATCCTCTTTAATCATCACCAACACTGCAAGACAGTAAACATAACCAGCTCCACGGGGGAGGATGATGGTGGCGTATGCATCTCTGTGTGTGTATGCGAGGACTGAAGCACTTTTTAAGCCCTTTAAACTCACAATAGTGGGCAGGAATTAAATGTACTCTGAGGACAGGGGTCACAAAAGAGCAACTTAAAGGTTATACAGAAAAAATGTTAAATTCCTCCAAGTGATACTAAAATACTGAAATAGCATAAATCATAGTAAGACTTAAAGTCTAAACAATAATATGGAATTATTCGAACTAATTATATATAAAATTTTCCAGGGCATATTGCACAGCCTACACACAATCAATGAGTGAGATCAACATTTTGGAACTAAATTAAACCTGGGAGTAATGACATCAGTAAGTCAAGGTTACACAATGAATAGTCAATAGAAGATCTTAGTTACCAGTGAGGGTAGTTCCTTCTATACGTCCTTCCTTGAGTGCACTGCCCTGGAATTTAAAACACAAAAGTTAGCCAGGCAAATTATGAAGCACAGCCTGTTTGTTTTGTGACAAACCCAGCGATAGCAAAGATTTGGTAACAAAGACAAAACAGATAGCAAGCACGGACTGCTCTTCTTTCAGATTTCTGCTCCGACAGGCAGAGGTTCTACATCAAGTTAGCTCAGTCTTTATAACCACAAAGGCTGGCCATTTAATTTTTTTCAAGCCAATGCCATTACTATATCCTGCTGAAGAAACAGCAAGCTTGAGAGCCAATAAACAGTGAAATATTTGGTGATTATTGGAAAAAAAAAGAAAGACAAAAGTAAAATAATATAAAATAAAACCTCACTGGAAGCTCCACTACAGGCTTGCATCCACACTGCAGGTTAAAGTATGTCAAAATTAAATATATAAAAGACCAGGTATATTAATATCAGAATACAAGAGACAATTTTCAGACAAAAGACAGTTCCCAAGCAAATTAAACCACTGAGAAGATTTCCAATTTCCCATATTATTAATTGTATATTAACTTCTTGTTGCCTAGAAACAGATATCATGTAACCCAATGTGAAGTGCAGATATTTTCATAAGCATTTTCTGCTGTATATTTGTCAGGTTAAACTCCCTCAGCCCCAGGAAGCACACAGTCAGGCACTTCACACTGCAAATTGCACACAGGCATGTTTGTTTAATATACTTGGCTATTTACTGCAAGACGGCTGCATCCTTGAGTGGGTGGAAAAAGGACTAAATATGCTGTCTGTGAAATGGCCCCAAACCCACTTGAGGTAAGCGTGGAAGTCCCCATCACAGACATGGAGTATGTGGTCTCAGCACCTATTTCTGTCCTCTTTTCGCCACACACAGGCTCCCCCTACAGGCTGACGGGGGTACTGTGTTAACAAGCAGCACCAAGGACAAAAGACAGGCAGGACCAAGCTTCTTTTTTGTAATCTCAGCTTTGAAATTCAAGTTCCAGTTTAATAATAACATATATCCACAGAGAATAAAAACTGTAGTAGGACAGCAGCTCAGAGCACAAGAAGATAAAGCAGAAGGATAAATACAGAAATAATGTTTAATTTTCATCTTGGGAATGGTGCATCCAGATTATGATTATGATATATGTTTTGAAGGGAATAAATGCATCAGACTGTTGGGAAGACATCTTTTCGAGGACACAAATAAACACTTTCGATACCTATCCAGGTTTCTTGACAAGTAAATGAAAAGTTTTATTTTGCTCTTTACTCATTTGTGGGACGGGGGACTATTTAAAGTGGACCAACCATAGTTTGACTTCCCTCTTTGCTTCTTGAAGACTGCAGCTGTCACCTGGCAGCAGATGAAATGTACTTTGAGGATGATAACGGTTCATAATGCCAATTAAAATGCTAAAACTACTGTTCTAAGCACACAGAGTGTGCAGGTCTATGTCAGAATGACTGAGATGCACAAACGACTTTAGCATATTACTATCAGCTTCAAATAGTAATTCACTCTTTCAGCAGTATTAAAGCATGCATCCTGTATCGTGCATATGTTGTTCTCTATAATCCTGTAACCTCTCTTTCGGAATAACAGCAAGCATAGGAGAGGAGTGTTTACACAGACTGATCAAATTCAGAAGATTAGTTTCAAATGCGAGTATCTTCATCCACCGATCAGTGAGAAAAAAAAAAGCTTTATTTAGAAATAGCAAGTGTCCTGCAGCCTGCAGGATCCAAACCCATTGCCATAGCAACAGGTAGTCAACATTTGAACGTGCAACATTTTCCCACATCTTAATGCTCAGTTCTCGCTCATCCTCCCAGGCACCCTGTGCCCTTTTAATTTCATTATAATACATAGAGTATAAACAACAGCAAATGAATAAAATATTGAAATTTAGCCAAATAATAAAAGGTAAGTCAATAATATGAGGAGTCAATAATATACGGATCTAACACACAATGACATATATTATTATTCACAAGAAATAAAAAAAAACAAAAAAAAAACACAAAACTAGTTTAGGGGTTGGAGTGACTAATCTGTATGGAGCAGAGCTGGTATCACAGCCGCCGTGACCAAGCAGGGACGTGCTGGGGTCGCTGATCCGAATGTTCACTGGGGAGTGACCCGCTTACTCACAGTATCCTACAGGCCATTCTCACATGGTGGGCGGCCTCCCTCAGGGACTTGGTTGTGGGGTGCGACGCCAAACATGACAAGTTGGCATTGCTGAATGACTGACAGCCACGATCAGTGTTAATTATGAAATTATGAAACGCCCATTTTAAGGCATAGGGTCTAGTATGTGCAGTAATTGCAGAAATTATGATAATAATAATTAAAAACAAACAAACACTTGAATCTTTGTCTTTTGAAGTTGTGGAAAAATACTGAAAATTCAAAAGATACTCATCAGGCTGGACCTTGGAACAGTTTCTAACCAGATCAGTAACTTTCAGCATAAAATGATTTTCTGATTAACCCCACCCATGAAAAATTGGGGAGTGATTCATGTGATTGTTGATGAAGAAAGAATCCAAGACTGAGATTCACTAGTATGCCAAGATAATTTGAATGCTGCCTATAAATCTGTAACAGACATAGAAAAAAATAAACTTCTGTAGTGCAAACAAGCATAATATTACTTTACTACCAGAGATACCCTAAGACAGCATGCTACTCTGAGGCACGATATCCAAGACTTTATACACCAAAGCTGTTTTCACACCCCAACTCTGAAATAAGTCAGAGGAGTCAGGTCGGGACATCGTTTGAAGTTGCCCTTTCTAACAGTAGCACGCAGCAGGAGATAGTCTGCCTCAGCTGCAGTCTCACTACTTGAAATGCTCCGGTTCGTTTAGAACAGGGAGCTGTCTGCATTAAACTGCAGTGACACATGATCCCTACTCGCTAACTGTGAACTCCCAGGCTGTTACCTGCACTATTAACACATGGGCATCACACCGACTTTACACTACGCAGATATAGCAGGTTAAATTTGCCAGATAATTTCTAGAAAAGTAAATGGAGAAAATAAATGTAGGTGACTCGATCTATAACACAGATCTATAAGTAACACGTAGATATTAAAAGAAATGGTTTAATGACTGTGTAGTAAAGGGTTTGATGATATATTTCCCACTCTAACATACACATAAATTGTGTATTAACACTATATATTTCTTCTTTTCTCTTAAAAAAATACCGTTTCCTCAAAAACATGCCCAGGGAATAAACAGTGCGATGCTTTTGCTGTACAAAATCTATGTTCACCAGCAGTTGTATTTTTGGATTGTTTTTTTTGACCTCAAGCTGAAGATAAAAGACACATTGCATAATGCAGATGTCAGAGAAAACAGTTGTTTTCAGCTATTTCCTATATGCTCGACCATAAAGCGAATGTGAAAAATGCAGCTTATTCATTGAAAACATTCATACATAGATCTTCTATCATTAGCTGTTTATGTAAGAAATGAGCTCAGATTGAAGCACTGTGTAGAAAACCAGCAGAACATTAAAATCAGGATCTTCACAAAAAAAAAAAGAAAAAGAAAAAAAAAAGCCTAATGGAGTACTCATGGCTAATATGTCAGTGTTTTAACTGTTGTGCTATTTCAGCAGCTGAAAGTTGAAAGACACTAGAAACAGCTTCATTCTCTATGCAAGACAAACATTATCACTGTTTCCCTGTAAGTATTTTCTCATTTACATTTTAAATGTCTGTGTTCGTGAGATTCTTCTATGCTCATTCGCTGCACTTAAAACACAGATACCACCAAGCTTTCTGGTCATAATGAAGTAATGCACTGCTCACCATGCATAAAAAACATGGTGACGGGCATTGAAGTTTCATACCTACACATATATGCATAGTACTGTATGCTCATTAAAGTAAAAATCTAATCAGCCAAGTCAGGAAAAAGACGACTTGCTGAAGTTCAAACTGAGCATCAGAATGGGGACGAAAGGTGATTTGAGTCACTTTAAATGTATCATGGTTGTTGGTGCCAGACTGGATCGTTTGAGTATTTCAGAAACTGCTGATACCGGTATACTGGGATTTTCCCACACAACCATCTCTAGGGTTTACAGAGAATATCTGCTGGCAGTTGTCTGAGTGAAAATGCACTGTTTGTACAGGAGGTCAGAGGAGAATGGCCACACTGCTTTGAGCTGATTGGAAGGCAACAGTAAAATACCCACTGGTTACAAACAAAGTATGCAGAGTCTCGATTGTGCTGCGACATACTCTGTAAGGTCTGAATTTGGCATAAACATGAAAGCGTGGATCCATGGGTGAGGATCCAGCACCTTGTTTAATCTATGCTATGAAGCTTTTTTTAATAATCACTGTAAAGGCAAATATTCCTGAATTTTAACACTCCGAACTCTTTCACAGAGGAACAAATTAAGTTCTTCCTTTTAGAAACTATAATGAAACAAACAAAGCATTTCATGAATGACCCGGACTGACTTAACTCACCAGTAATTCGGAGACTCGAGTTATTTTTGCGATATTATAAGCAATACTTATGTCTCGTATCCTCATATGAGGGGAATACCCATTAAAGCTGTGACAGTGAATCACACACTGAGCAATGTGGGAACACCAGCTACTGACAGAGATAAAAACTGAAAGCGTCAATATGATTTATGCCGAAGCACGAGAGTGTTTAACTCTATGGAGTGGAGACTAACTAAATTACTCCTGGCATGCACTCAAAACAGTGAACAAGGAGCAGCACTGGAATTGGCGAAATGACGATTAAATGGGACAGATTTGGTCTTTGTGTTGTTCAAGGTGGATCTCTTTTGTTCCAGTCTTATCATATACATGTGAATCCAAACAACATAAATATTCTGCTGGTGGCACGTGCACTGGTGAAAAAGAAATGTACAACTTGTTGCAGCTCTGAAAAAGGGAACTCTTAATTTAAGCGAAATACTTTTGTTTCTTGATATGTTTGTGAGAGCGAGGGCACGAAGTGAACAGGGGGAACCCCCTTTAAATCAAAGGCCCGAGTTCAAGACACTACAGCAGGAAACGCGCGCCCTTGGAGGTTGCCCTTGAAAAGACAGAGTCCCTGCAAGCTGTTGTATAGCTGACCCCGACCTCTGAGCCACCCCTGAAGGCCAGTCGCGGCCAGTCATACAAATATGAACATCTACATTCATTATATAGTTTAAACAAATATGAAATATCATTAAGTTGTAATCCAGAGTTAGTTTCCAGATCTTAAAGAAACAGCATTCACTATATATTTCTTATGTCACTTGTCTCTGCTCGTTAAATGTAGGAGCCAGTCACGTCTTAAGACACCACGTCTAACTTATGTGCGCCCAGCTGCGCTGCTACATTTATCGTGGCGTAGCTTGCCTTCATGTTTTACTGACTATTTCACACTCTGACTCAAACAAAGGCAAAAGGATCCCGAACAACCTACACATTATGAGCAATGAATAATTTCTGATAATCTAGAAAAAGCCATGCAGCAGAGCTTTTTCCGTGGGTCACGTAATAGCCTGACACTCTAACTACCAACCAGAAAATTTTATCACAATCCATAAAATGAATCAGAATTAGTTCAGACTTGATAGCAGTATTATTACCTTCATAAAATTCTTAAAAAAGACAGTAGATGGGACCTCAGGCGCATCTCCGCTTTGTCTGAAAATGGTGAAACAAGGTGAAATGTGTCACTTTATGAAAGTGAGCTTAACGATATACATGCATTTCTAACTTCTCTTGATCTTAGGGCAGTAGATGAGCAGTGTGTTTGTATAATGTGTCTACATAACTTCCGCTAGGAATCCTCCGACACGAGCCGGTAGGTAGGAGTCCACAAAGAGGCGGTGGGTGGGTGCAGGGGTGCGGTTTCAGCAGGAATACCCACTTGCCCAACAACCCTTCTCCTTCTCTATGTGGGTGAGTGCTTCCCTTTGTCAGCAAGAGTTACTCATGCACCTCCTTGTATATCCACCACTTCCCCCTCCCTTGCACACCCTGTAAACCCACACCTACGACAATCAGCACCCACGTCCTTCTAATGCAGTTCTGAGAGCATCATTCTCCCTTTTACTTGCAGTCAGGCTAACAGACGGGGAGAGAGAGCATGACAGATGGTGTTCACAGCTCTATTTCTGAGGCTGGACTTGTACTGCCACCGCCACCCCTCCCCTCCACCCCCCTTGCCGATTCCACTCAAGCCAAGTGCTTATGACTACCTCCTCATCTTCGCCTTAGTAATCAGCCCATTCATTTGCAGGGTTATTGTGAATTAAAAGTCCTTGCCTCACAAGGAACCTCACGGTTTACAGGTTAAACACAGAAAAATCGCATCATTGCTCAACTACAGAACATGTTTATCTAGATATAAATGGAAAAAGAACCAAATTTACAGAGTTTAGTGGCAAAGTATTTTGCTTTCAAAACAGTAAGAAATTATGTAGTAAATAAGGATACTTTACTACATAATTTCAAAATACTTTGTGAGTCTGGATTCAGCACACCCCCCTCCTTTCTTTTATGTCCCAAAATGCACAGAAACAATAGAAGCAGCGACCCAGTCAGAGGCGGGCTCTCCTAGGCACGCTGTTGTCCTTATCAGCATGGCACAGATTCACATCAGTCGTGCAAGTACAAACTTGTGGCATGTGCCACTTGTTTTACACCACAGGGCTTTCTCCGGTATCTCTACTCATGCTGAAAAGGTTTCCTCGAAATCCCCTTTTTAGTTTTCGCCCTGCGCAGCAATACTGGATGATTACAACACATAAACAGCTGCATGCATGCATGAGACCTTTTGATGACCCGATCCTCAGATAGGATGTGGAAATAATCTTTCAGCCGCCAACTTTGGCCACCAACTGTGACGCCACGTTTATGGCCACATGTAAGTGTCATTCTCCTGCATAAAAGCTCAGATATGATCAATACTGGGCACCAAAAGCTTAGCAAAAACTGACAGCCAGCCAACAGTTTGTCAGCACTGTGGAAAAAGTTGCCAGTTTTCTAAAGGTTGTTACTTCATCTCAGATGGGTTACTCCATCCTTGCCAAACCTGTCCAGGCCCCATGCCAAACTTTAAACTAGAAGAAGGAACACTTGCAATACACTATTGCTTTGCCTCATCTTTACTTCAGTTTTAGGACGATGGCACCAACCAAGTATTCTACAGCCACACCGTTGGGATTATGGTTGATCAGACTTCATTAACTTTGGCTAACGAAAGAGAAAACTAAAAGCCAGTCTGGGGTACCACTCAGGATTTAATCGGCCCGACATGTAACTGGGTTTGTCATCTCATCCATGTGTTGTGACAGTGCCAATCCTCCTAATCAGCATAACACTGACTGCTGAGCCTCCGAAGAAGTCAGAGGCTGATGTAATTGAGCAATTTCACATATTGCTGCAAATCTGGTTGCCTGAAAGACGACAGGTTTTGGCCAGAGAAATTTACAGATTCAACTGTGAACTCCTGCTACTGTTTAGCCCACCTGAGACACAGATCACTAAGCTGTTATCACATACGCAAAGCATGCCTAAAATTTTCCTGGACTTAATGGACAGTCTAGTGCATTCCCTACTAGTGAGTGGGCTTCATGTTTTCCGTTGCCTGCATGCTCTGTATACACAGAGTATTTCCAGTAGAGTGGCTGCAACTTAAGATAAACGCTTAAGATTTCATTACTGCTCTTTAAGGATCCCTCAACACCACTGCACATTAAAGATTATTCAGGGTTGGGAGGAAAGCCTCCTAACATCTGATTTAGACTCCTGTGGTGAATCTTTGTAGAGCCTACAACGTGAACTACGTGAGTGACCAATGCGGTTTTCAGCATTTGCGCTTGTGTGTGTGGTGCATTATTTGTTAATTACCATGTGATGGTGTCCCGGTGTTTTATATGCAGTTCCCCCCACAGCCATCACGAGGAACCACCATTCTACCAACCAGCAGAAACTGCTTGTTTTCAGCTGCACTGGATGTACCCGTTATATTACTAATAATGCACAGTGAACTATTCCTAGTTTTACACGTTGAAGGTTTTCCACTGGCAAACCAGCAGGGTACTGTTATTTTAATAAGCCCTACTGAGTGCACAGTGTTTGTCACATGGATAGCAGTGCTTCATTAGCAGCTCAGGTAAACAACTCTAACTTGCTTGTGGGAAAACACTTAAAAAAAACAAACTGGTTACTGTATTCTTTGGTGTGGCTTGTGTCTCTGTGGAGCTAGCTTCAAGATAGCAGGTATACAGAGTTCCTTGTTTCTATTATAACAAAAATTAAAAAAATTTAAAATGCTGAAGACTAGCTTCACAACTAACAGCACACTACAAACCAAGTGTACATCACTATTAACTTTTAACATATGGGTAACACTCATTTTTCTACAGTTAGTCAGGCAGCTGTACACCTTCAAAATGCAGGAAAAGTGGTACAAGTGGTAAATTCCGTCTTATAAATTTAAATAGATTACATTTAAAAATGCTATTTTTGGCCATTTAGAGTAATGGAATTATCAAGTGTTATCCAAGTAGTCACAGACAGCTACAATGTCTTTAAAACATGTACTGAATCAAAGCATTTTATGTGATATTTCAGGCTTTGTCTTTTCAGCCGAATGGGCTGGAATCTGGTGGGATGGTTAGCAGAAAAATATAATGGTGATTAGCTGGGCAGGGTGGATTGGACTTTGGAGGAGAGGGTAAAAGGAACTGGGGGTGTCACCCTTGATCTGCTTCAGTGCATGAACAAATTAACCCACTTAACAATAGCCTGCTAGACTAATAGCTTCAGTAAAGAAACTCATTGGGCTTTGGTAATGAACCTGAGATGGAAACATAAACAGTCCAGTTATTAAGTGAACTCCAGCCACCGCTGACATCACCTGACACACGGTGACATGCTAAACCTACACTCGTTTGGTGATGCTCATTAGCAGGGTGGGATGCTATTACTCAAATCACTGACTTAAGAAACTAGCCACCCAAACTCATTATTGCACTCATCTATTCAGTCTAATTTGCATACATTACAAAGTGGCTGTTCTGGGCTGGTCATCTCAAACTCAGGGAGCAGATTGGGCCTAACAGGATGGAGTATAGGCCAGAGAGAGCTTTAATAAGCTAATTTTATCCAACCTGGGTGTTGCTTCCATTACACCTACTGCGTGTGTGTTAGCAAGTATGGGTGCTGATGAGTCTGTACTTTAGTACTGTTGAGGGAAGCCCAAGCTTGAGTTCCCAAGGTAACAGTCGGTTTGAGTGGGGGCTGGCTGACTCATTTGAAGGGAATCCTGGAACCAGAACAAGGCTGCCCACTCGCCCCACCCCCAGCTTCATCAGCACAACAAGCAAACAAGGCGCTGACATGTCCCCATGTAGGGCTTCCCACTGACGGGGGTGGCACTGGAAAATCCCAGCCTGAGCTTGCCTACAAGTAGCATCAGAGGACATGCACGCACAAGCACGAGGCCTCTGCGCTTCATGGCTTCGCTGGTTTCTGCCGGCAAGACTGGAAATCCATGGAGATTGTAGATGGAGAGATTACAATAGAGCGGTATGCCTACAAATACGTCGAGACACGTGCTGGATTTGATTAGTAAATAAAAGCACGGGGGAGATGTAAGGGGGCAGAGGAGGAGGAGGAGGTTTGAGCTTATTAAGTAGTCCGTGGCATCGAATTAAATCTTTTTTTTTTTTTTTTAGGTGTGAACAGTGACACAAAATAAATGAGAACCAAAACCTTGTGGGCTGGCACATGAAGTAGGAGGAAGGGAGTCAGAGGGAGAGGAGGATGAAGAAGGAGTAGGTGGACAAGAGAACTAACTCTTTTTCCCACACAGTTAATGCAATTATTAAGAAATTAAAAGAGATCAACAGGCGTGTAATTGACCACGTAATTAGTTCAAGGTCAGGTTGTTCTTTTGACTTTGGTGGCGCGGTGGATCGAGGTCTAGATTTGTTGGAAAACTTTGGGCAAGCAGCCTACACTTTACAACAGTTTAATCACCACGTATTGTTTCTGCGAAGTGGCAACATAGTCTTTCGATTAAGTTCATGTACCATTAAGCCAAATTTACATGTTTCACAAAAAGCCAAAGTCATAAAGTCGACATACTATTAAAAAACAAAATAAATATCTTTGGAAAAAGTAAATTCTGGCCAAAAAACAGAAACTGTACATGTATATTCAGTAATCTCGCTCTTCAGAGTAGCCATTTGATTTGCTTCTGTCCACAGTTACATCTGTTGATAACTCCACAGTTCATTCAGTGTCTTTAGTCATTAACAACTGAGAGCTGGTACAAAGGGATTTAAGAGGCAGCATTACTGTTTTGAATCGCTGGATGTTTAATTCTTCTATTATAATTGAGGCAGGAGCGAGACAGAGGTTATGGTAACTGCTGGAAACCTGTCCCACTTCACAGAAAGGTTAATGAACCTTACAAGTCCTATGGGAGATGGAGTATGCTGTTAATTTGACAAACGTGGGAAATAAATGCTTTTATGCTTTTATTGACGGTGACCAATAGCGGCCTTTGCTGGAATGAAAGGTTTTAGTCTTTTAGGTGCTTTGCTATGAGGCAAAACAATAATGTGGAATGCATTTGTTGGAAGAAACTAAGTACATAATTGTTTGAATAGCAATTTCAGGCCAAAAAGCATCTTCATTATTAATTCCTACTTTTGGGGAAAATATACTGCGCAAAATGTACAGCAACCTAATTCATGTTATGAAACAGCTGCCTTTATTCTGAATACATTTATGGGAATGAGGGATTTTTAAAAAGCTGTACTTTAAAATCTACATATTTCCACATTCCATTTTATGCACCATTGGTCTGGCTTTCATTTTAACAGGGCACCAAGGGTGTAATACGCTGACAGTTGGAGAGGATCATGTGAAACAGAGTTGGTGTTCACCTGAAATAGTCTGTGGGCTAGATGGAAACATCGCAAAAGGTGGCTGTGATCTGATCAGGATGGGGTTTTAGGCACAGGACCAGCTATGTATACAGTGCACACGATTAAGAGATTAAATGGATAATCTCCTTCCCATTCAAAGACATTGATGGAGGCAGAGAGCTGGTTTCACAGACTTTCATTCTGGTTTTTAAATCTAACCCGAGAGATTCAAAATCCATGTTCATCAGCTGCTCACCTCTATGATCTTCCATAAAACAAACCTACAGAAAATGGGTGAGCTTAAATCAATAGAAAAGAGGACAGAAAGCCTTCTGGAACAATTTAATTCGAAGAAGCTACAACAACTCATTTTCTCCCCCAGCAGGTGACACTGATACCATGAAATCCTCATAACAAAATGCATCAATAAATGTTCTCTGATCTTCTACCCTACCGGTTAAAGACGTCAAGAAATCAAGTACAATCCAGCGATCTACATTAGAGTTTTTCTTATGTGAACATACATGTAGTATGTATTCAGTGATCTCTTTAGTATAATAATGCAACTGCTAAGAACAACAACAATAATAATAATAATAATAATAATAAAAATATGGCAACATATCTTCCTTTCTTGTATCTTCTGAATTGTACTGAATTTATTTCAGTTTAAATGCACAACTAACACTGTGGTATTGCTACTTTTACTCAAGTAAAATGTTTGAGTACTTTCAGTGCCACCGATTTAAAAAAAAAAAAAAAAACCCATCATTTTCATTCAGGTGGAGGGGAAGAGTGTTTTTAAGGTTAAAAGAAATCTCCGTTGACTGTTTGTAGGAGGACATTAAGAGCAGACAAATTCAAGCATTTTTGAACACTTCCTTTTTGTTCTTCGTATAAGAAGATTACACAAACATGGGTCCTTTTAAGCGGATTGAACAAACATCTAGGGCTGTCAGTTTGTTGGAGAGGACAGTGCCCATTCTCAGCAGGTGCAATTGCTATGATGAGCACAGCTCCTTTTTAAGCTCTCTCTTTTTAAACATCAGGTTTTATTTTCGTGCAGATGCCTAACTGGCATCAGAACAGCTTAAAAGACTGCAAACTATGACCGTCCTAACCTTACAGACCTGCCTAACATGTCTTCATGCAGCCAGCCCTGGTCTCGTTCTTCTCGATACCCCCTTCTCTACTGAGCCAGCTCACCCTCTCCGTCTCTCACTTTCTCCCAGCTATACTATGGGCACTGATTCATGTGCCTGTGCGTGCACAATGTTTGCCAGAGGAACGCACAAGAATCCGAGCTCCACAATCCCTCTTAACCTCTGACCTTGGCTTATTGTTACCTGTGAGCAGCACTGTGGCAAACATGTTGTACAAGTACTGTACAGCCCTGCAAGCTGTTTGTGTTCTGCAAGTATGGAGGGCAGGGGAGGAGGGAAGGAAGAGAGGGAGCTATTTAATCCCCCCCAAAGGAACTCCCCTCTCAACCCGTATCGTGAACTCGCAGGCAAATCGCGTTGCTGGAAGGCACACCACACACACACTGCTGTCTTTTTAATTTCATCAGCTGAAAGAAATCTATACAGTGCTTTGGAATCCGACTGAGCTGCAGAGAGAAGTGAACTATACAGCACCCTGGAATGTAAACAGGTTTCTCACCAAGTGTAGCATAAAAATACCACATTGCAACAAACCTCTTGGCTATGATAATGGTCAATGGTACAGATCAGAGGTCTTAGTAGATTTTATGTTTGTTAGTCCTACAGCATATCAATAAGAACAAGTTGAACAAATCCAGAGAGCAACTCAGAAGAAATGCAGCATTCATACTGAAATTATTCAAGTGTAACAAGCCTAAAATGCTGGATTCGAGTGAACGCTTTCTATTGATGGACGATTTTCGGTTGCCATTACAAAAAGCATTATCTCCTGAGAATATTAGGAGCACTGTCATTAAATCCCTTGCAGTCAGCTGCTTGGTTGAGACCAGATATGGGCTGTAATCTGCGGATAAAGGGCCCCTTTATTATACAATGTTAGTAATTGTCAAGCATTGTTACAGTCACAGAAACGGGCACAATATTAAGTTAATATCAGTAAAACCGATCCAGACTCTGTTCTGTTTCTCTATCTGTCTCTACAGATAACTGTCAAAACTCCACCATCAAGTGTCTGTAACTGTGACATACCGTGCACACCGCTTTCGGGGCATGGCTGCTGCGCTTTCTTATCGGTTGTAATTATTTATCCATTACACAATACACTGTAGATCTTTGCACTACGCTCCACTTTTCGACTTTTACAGTTAGGATAACTTTTGGAATCCAAGCAATCAGTACGTACAGTTAGACAGGCCCCTATAATATCTGCCAACTTTGCATTCATAGCTGTCACACTTAATTATCATGCCAAAATACAAGAAAATACATTGGCTGCAGGAGGTCCTTTGTGAAGTCTTTGTTTTTGTGTACAATTAACTGGCAAGCATGCTATATACTTAAGTAAGGGCTATTTTAGGTGAGCGTAATTGTTAGTGAGTTGTTTTTATCAGCATGCCTCACTCCCCTTCTCCAGGAGACACCCCTAAGAGGAAGCACTTTCCACGGCTGCGGCCCGAGCAACCCCCCGCTAACCCTGACATTTGTTCATTTGCCCGCCCCTCTCTTTGTGGTTTCCGTGCCCGCTTTTTCCTCCCCTCTCCACGTCTGTCAAAAATTGACCACTTTACAGGGGGAACAGGTAGGCAGACTCCGTCAATCCCCGCCCCTCCCCCCCACCTGTACCCTGAAATGCACAAATTCGAACACGGGGCCGACTGCCAAAGATCCTGCTTTACTGACTGAAGTGGAGGGTGGGGGGTGTGTGGAGGGTGGGGGGAATGACAAAGACGACAGCTTGTGTGGGGGAACATTGTCTGCGGCTGCGACGAGAAATCTTTTCAGGAAAAACAGGATTTTATACACAATGGTCGTGGGTGTGAAGAAAGGGGGCACATATTAAAAGAAGTGCCTTAATGTGCGCAGAGCTACTGGTTTCTTAAACTGCATTCTCATGGATAAGGTCCAATCTGCTCTTTTTTTCCCCCCCTACAAGGCTCTAGTGTGACAGACTGGATCAAAGAGGGCTTTCCAGGTTGTCCTTGTTTTCTTGGAGAGCATTCGTGATATATCCAGGACAGGGCTCAGGCTGGAAATTAATCCAGCACATTGACACAGTAGACCTATCTGCTTAAATAAAAATAAATGTGCAAGAGATGTGATTTTGGATGCTTCACCCCCCCCCCGAGAAAGAAATTTAATTCACATGACAATACAAACAGGAATTTGGGTTGTTATTAGACCACGCGTAAATGCTGATTATTCCCTCGGCGCTCAAACAACCTTCCCAATTGCTCACAGGAAACCATCGCAGCGCACTTTCTTCATGCAGTGAAACCTCCTCAATCATCTCACCACAGCAACCGTGGTCAGTTGTTATAGAGATGGCAAGAGGCTTGGTCCGTTATCAGCTACAGTATTGTGTGTGCGTATAAGCGTGCGTGCACTTGAGTGTGTGTTTGCTGTATGTGGACGGGGGATGGAGCTGACAACTGAGCGGAGGATTCTTATGTAATTCTCCCTTTAGGTGGCGGAGAACAGTGAGAGCAGCAGCCCACACTGAAGAAGAACCTGTTTGTTAATAAACTGAAAGTAAGATAACATTGATGTATTATTACATGGTGTTTGTACTTAAGACGAGGGCTGTCGAGATGCAAAAAAAAGCGCCAGGCAAGTTGGCATGTCGCTTCACAAAGCATTGATTTTTGTCCTGCTAGCACTCCTCCAACTTCTTTCAAACATACACACACGTCCCTCGATAGAGACATCAGAGACATACATGACGGCTGTGTGAAAGAAAAAGGTAATGCAAGAAAAATAAAGCAAGAACTAACAAAGACTAGCGTCCAAAAACGGCAGAGACTGTGAGTGAGGAGAGGCTGCTGGGGTTTATGTTTTTTTGTGGGGAGGGAGTCCAAAAGATGAACTCCATGTAAAACCACCTCTGACATTCAGCCTGGCTGTAGTTGACAGGATGAGCACATGCTCTAAACGTTTAAGCACCTCCAGCTGTGCTTCACTGTTAAGGACTATTGTTGACTTGTACCAAGGGAGGTTTTTTGGATTGTTATGGAGGAAAAAAAAAAAAAACTTCATCAGGGTTAAACTAATTCGAGCTAAAATACAAAATACGATATCTAATACACAATTTTATGTCGATATCTTGAAACTTTTGAAAATATTCTTTAAATTCTGGCACAACTCTCGTCATCAATCACTTAAACAGGTGCTCCGCTTTACTTCACATATTTATGTTACTGACAACAATCTGTTCCTATTCTTTAAGACACTTACCACAAAGAACATGTGTTTATCCTGTCAGTTTAAGTTTAAACAAAGGATGACAACAGGTGCACCAAGTGGAGTTTAGACTGGATAAAGTTGCTTCACAGGACTCGGAGCCAGTAGGCACTTCTGCGTAAAAGTTTGCGAAACCACAAACAAGCAAACTGTTAACCTGGGTTATGAGCATGTTTAGCAACTTTGGAGGGAGAAAAAAAAAATCACATTAAAAAGGAAAATTGTTCACTTCCTTTGCGCCCACCCCCTTGTCATAAGATATGGATGTCCCGTAAGGTTATTTGTGTTTGCTGGGAAATGAAGTGCTCAACTGGATTAAAAACATACTGCATATGTTTGGAAATCTGTTTCCCTGGGCGTATGAGTGGAGTGAGCGAGCGTGAAGCAGCAGCTTGCGTCTCCTCCAAGAGAGAGGGCAGACACTCTCATCATTAGCTGGGCTACAATGTGCTCCTCTACCTGCTCCAATCTGCACAGCCAGGCTCCGCTCTGACGCCAGACAGATGTTCCCAGCACGAGGTGCAAAGTATCGAGAGGGGAAATGAGAGTGAGCAGGAGAGAGGCAGAAGAATGGAAATATTCAGCAGAGTACACAATAAGAGTTTAATTATGAATAATACCAATGGTTCTTTGTTCTCACAATGAAGCTAGCTATGGTTCGCCTGGCCTTTGGGAAACTGTTTTTGGCTTCCATATGGGGGCAGCTGTCTGTCAAAAATAAACGCTTAAATCATAACATGCCACAGTAGGGATAATTACAGGATAAAGAACAATGCAATTATGTATGTTTATTTGCAATATTGGACAGGTATTTTGCTAAAACAAACTCGGAGGCTATTGCAGAGGTTAAAATTGCAACGCTATTGTTGAGTGCTTCTTAGAGAGTAATGATCTGCAAAACTGACAGTTTTTCTGCAAAACTTCACATCAACTATAAACTTTGGATGAAGACTCATCACTCAGTGCACAGGCAGAAATGTTTCAGTGCATGTACAACACACAATATCTCCTGGAAAGACACACACTAAACATATTTACACTAATGGTGAATAAGTACAACGAGAATCTGTTGTTGTTGCTTCAAAACAGTCTGTGCCAACATGCAACTCTTGTGCTCTTTTGTGTGTTTTGTGGTTTTTTAAGATGAGGTGTTTAGAATAAAAAAAAAAAGAAAAGAAATAAAAATGCTAAAATTTTAATCCTTTCAAGAGCTAAATGGTGAATGAAATGCTGCGAGGCATTACACGTCTAAGAGTTTGCAGATAAAGGACATCTTGAGGTGTGGAGCAGATGATCTCTGCAGGCCTCAGAACTCACAAACACAAAGCCAGCTGGTCTGACACAGTCACAATACTTCACTGTTTGTATTTGCCTGAGCAGCAGCAGAACGCAGGCAGTGTCCCGCTTTGGGAGCCGCTACAACAGAGATGGATGTTAAAGCATGCACGTCCCTCACGTACCATAATCGCAAATGCACGAGGGATGTACATGCAACTGGCCTTCGAATAGTCACGAAGAGGAAGCTGACATGTGAGCGCTTCCAATCCTCAAAACCGGACAGAGTGATCGGAGTCCAAGCAGGCTAGGGGTCGTAAATCTCATGTCTTGTTTAAAGAACTCCATCTGAGCTCGGATGACAGCTGCTGCATGGTAGTCTTAGTGTTTTTGCTTCTGGTGGGTATAAACAGACTGTAGAATAACTGCAGAAAAAAGTTAGAGCTCTGAAAAATCCGATAATCATCTCTGTATCGCTTTTACATGCTAAAAATACTGCAAAGTCACTGACACTGACATATACTGAGTGTATCCCAGCTCAAAGGGCAAGGGGCGGGGGACATCCTGGACATCAGTCTATATGTACGGAGCATTGTAAACAATAAACTTGCAGGCATTCTGCTGCACACTGAACTAGATGAGAACATTTTAAATAATTTTTCATGCACTGTGTTTTATAAGATTTTTTTTTTTAAATATCATTCCATATCGGACAATCTGCTGCCTCAATATCAGCTGATGATATTGGTCTGGCTATAATTACCAAGAAAAACCTAAGGCTTTTTTAAATCTCTTTTTAAACAGTGAGTGCAAAAGTACATTAACTGTAGCACTGCTTTGCAAGTTCATATTGCATCATGTTGACTCAACATGCACCAAAACTATAATGAGAGTATTAGCAAGTAAAAGTAACACCCAGTGCAGTATTTATATAAGCTAACTCTATTCAGGTACTAATGATTTGCTTGTTATAGTAATTATTGCTGCGAGACCGTACCCGAACATCTGTATTGATTTAGTCTCTGGGAGAGCAAAGAGAGGGAGGGAGAGGCTCACAATCTGGAATTCGACTTCGAGAGCGAGACAACAATCTGTTGATGGTTATTTTGGTAATTGTCCACAATTGATGAAAAAAAAAAGCCCCCAACAAAAAACAAAACAAAAAACCTCAGCGTGTGCTGCAGAAGATTCTAAATGATTGTTTCTGTTGCTCAGGGGGTCAAAGAAAATGGGCAGTCGCAATAAAAAATGCATATAGAGCATCTAATAATGCGAGCTCTCACAGAAAAGTGGACAGCTGGTGAGAGAAGACAAGACACCCAGCCACACAGTTTACACTTAATTGCTGGAGTGAATTGTTCTTGGCAGCCAAAAGTAAAGATGTGATATGTGATACACAGTTAAATAAAAGATTTAACACCTGACAAACATTAAAATATGATTGTCCTCAAATTGTATTTGTACAGTTGTTCGGCATGTTTATAAATGTTTGCTGATGCTGTTGGATGTAGTCAAATTTATTTATTTATTTATTTTTTTCCTACTGTGTCAGGCACAAATAACAGCTCGACCCAGTTGGGTTTATTTTGAAAAATGACAAAGGAGCTAAAACGGAGGGACTACTTAAAGCGTAGTTAAAACCAGAATCTGACTTAATGCTGTTTGTTTAGCACAGATTTTAAAGCACAGCTACAATCTAAGACAGATACTTGAAGTAAGTTATTTCCTAAATCTCAGTTTAGCTAAACCCACACTTTAGTCATTTGGTTTATTATCCCACACTTGGTTCTTTGATAGCAGGCAGGCTAATTATACGGATGTGTTCCCTCATTTATCAATGTATCAAAACTGCTGTCAGGATTTTGTCCCCCCATTTAATTTAACTAGCTTGGCCCACAGTTATTAATCTCTGGCTCTCTTCCACAGTGTGTCTTTTGTCCCTCCCCCTCACCCCCAAGTGGTCACAGCAGATAGCTGCCCCTTCCTGAGTCTGGTGCTACTGGAGGTTTCTTCCTGTTAAAAGGGAGTTTTTCCTTCCCACTGTCTCCAAGTGCTTGCTCACAGGGAGTTGTTTGATTGTTGATTGTTGAAGATTCATCAGGTAAGCTGTATTTTCTGGTTTGAGTAAACCCCCAAGGGGTTGCCACAATTTGGATGGACCCACAATTTGGATTTGGCACAGATTTTATGGCAGGGCTCGGGATAGACACTAGTTTGTGACCCTTGATGCTGGTTTTGTGTCTCCTCCCCGTCTCAAACCAGACACCTTTTATGCATAAGGCAAATGTGTTAATCGCTACAACACGTTGTCACTACCTTAAGATTTCTATTGATAATCATTCCAAAAGACAGACCTCTGCTACTTGGTTGTTCCAGTCAGCCAGATAATGTTCAGACTCTGATTCAAAAGTATCCTTCTCAGGTGGGTTTTACACAGCAGTCATGTAAAAAAACAAACAAAAAAAAAACAACCCTCCGCACATTTTTTGATCGGTGAACAGCTAAACATGCTGAACAAGGTTAGGTAAGGAACTGTCTAAACACGGGGTAATCCAGCAGGTCTTTGCTGTGCTATCATTGCTTCCCTAATGGTGGTGATATTGGTGTAAATCTGAAGCGCCTTGCTGCTCAGTCCAGCCTGACCTCACTTCATTCTCACTTAAATTAAAGGAACGTTTTTCTTCATAACTGCAGATATGGATAAAAACAAAACAAAACAAAAAAAACCCCACACTAATTATGGAAACACCCTCATCTAGGGCAAGATTGCATGACCTTGCGCTAATGAATATATATGAAAAAACTATGGCTGCTGCAGCTCACATCATCTGATGAGTGAGGATCAAAACATTGATCCCTTTGACATTTGAAAGCATGACCCCTGACTTCAGCTAAAGAAACTTTCCTTTCAGAGTAATCTACCATCAAAAACATTGTTAGAAATAACTACTGGGTGTCAAATATTAGCACACAAAACTTTTTATTTTAAATTCAGATGAAACAATATTGCAGAGAATAAATAAATAAAGAAATCCTCAATCATATTTACTCATTAGTTCAGTCTATTCATTCTGAATTACATATACTTATGCATTCATTCAAAAATCGACCAACATTGCTGTCAAAACCGCTGAACCAAATCAAAATCCAATACATTCACATCGGCACTTCAAACAAAACTGAGATTTTATGATGTCACCTAGGCACCCTGGTCAATTAAACACCTCCCACTACAGTTGGCATCACTCAAAAGGCTCATTAACCCTTCTGACCAACCACCAGTCACAATCAGAAAAACATCCCGTCACATTGGCCAATCCCTACATGGGCAACGCAGGTCAACACCCACACAAGTGACAGGAAATTGAATTGCTAGAGAAAATGTGCTCTGTCTGAGCACTTGAAAGACATTTGTTTATTCACAGCTGGTCGCGCAGCCAGGCGGACTTTATTGGCTTAAAAATAAGAAGCAAAGGTGATGCCTAATGCAATTTTACAAAGTGCAAATCGCTCCCTTTTGTGTATATCATTGATGTATGTGAGAAATGTGAGGTAAATATTAATAGATTCATTACAGTAAGCTAGAGTGTGGTTGAATAAACAGACTTTCACCAATGAGCTCAAATCACAGAACGTACAGTGATTTTCTATAATATACATCTCAAATACGTCACATTTGGATCTTTAAATCCATGTGCCATTTACTTTGTGTATGACCACGCCTTATAAAACGAAATGGGAGCAGCGATACATCGCTGTCGCGTCTTTGTGTGCTTGTTTCTTAGACCACTAGTCTTAATCTACCGAGTTGATCTCCCGGTTCCCGGGGGATTATAAAATGTCGGCAAACCTCTAAATATTTGAGGCAATCAACAACTCAACATGCATTTGGCGTTAGAATGCAAGAATGTGAAAACACACAAACGAACGGATAAAAAGGAGTGAAATATGAAGAGAAATAAGGGGATCGGAGCTGTGCCCATTTCGGGGGTGTAAAATATGGAGAAGTGTGGATCATTGGGGGAGCTGCTCTGCCTGGGGGAACAGATGAAGGGAGGACATTCTGCCAAGATCTCTCCACTGAAGGGGGAGCTGAGGGACTGGAGCTCTATGGGAGAAAAGAGTGTGCGCCTCGCATGCTGCTCTCCTCAATCTCGGTCTCACACGCCTGCATTGACACATCCCAGGCTCTCTGCAGCAGAGGGAAATTGCTGCTGACAGGCCCTTGCAAACTTTCACAGCCATTTAGAAAGACTTACTCCCACACTTTTGTCACAGGCATTTATTGCACAAGATACATGATATGAAAAATTAACATTTTTCAAACTTGGCATCCTTTTTTTGAACCAAGTTGGGCTTAAAAACCATTCATAATTTTTCAGCCTTACGATCGGCCCCAGTGCAGATGTAAACACTACACGTGCCAAGTGAGACCCCGAGATTATGAAAATGCACAATTTTCAAGAAAGAAAAAAATAAATAAAAATGAAACAGCCACGCGCTACTTCATAAATTTGTACCCCATGAGTTTCTAATCCAATAACAAACACGGCCTATGTCACCATCACCAAAACACAAGTCTTGCTTTTCCTTAAAGCAGCACAGTTTTTTGAAGTCTTAGCGTACCTGTATGTCCACGACCAACCAGTGCCTCCAGTAAGCAGATGTTGGCTCGTTGCGGTTTGGAGCATCAGGATCAACCATCACCAGGACGTACGTCTTTTTCTGCAAACAGAAGGAGATTCATATATTATTGATTTTTTTTTTTAACACAGACAAAGTGTTTACCGCAGTGCCACGCACACTGTGATTGGCCCAGAGGCGCTTTGAGCAACAGCGGTACCTGATCCCTTCTGCTTTCTAAACAGCCATGTGCCGTTTGCACATTACGTCGCCCAAGGCTTGACAACTGGAGTGTTTTTGAGTATCTAAAAAACACACACTTTACTTTCTAAGCTTTACGTTACCCTATTAAATGCTGCGTGAATTCTTATTCTATTCATAGAATGTATGCAGATAGCCAACAAAGCCAGAAGGGAGGGTTTTCTTCTGTGTTAACAGTCTTAATTCAGCTGCCAAGGTTAAAGTGCTCAAAGTATGAAGAAAGCTGTCCTAAAAAGGCAATGATACACATTGGAATACAGTAGCTGTGCTAATCACAAACTTATTCTTCCAACAAGTGAGCTCTGTTCCTTCACAGTTATTCTTAAAACTTCATATCATTACTGTGACATCAACAAAATGACAACGTTTTGGATCCGATACCAAATCCTCTCGTTAACATATTCACAGTAACTTTCTGCCACTTACCAAGTATCTTTATACCCCTCAATCTGTCAATGGATAAAGTGAGAGAAAAAGCATCTTAACTAACACTTGATCACAGTTATTGGACGTTGACTTGGCGGCTTAATTGCCGGAAAATCTTCATTCTGTCTGTCCCTAAAAGTTAGAGAATTATGAGAGCAGATTGAATTATTGCGAGAGCACATTTGTCATCCCTGGTCCAGTGCCCAAAATCTGCCAGACCATATGATGGGCTTTTTTTATTTTGTTCACTTCCTCTACAAACAGAGACATTAATCAAGGCTGTTTCAATCCTCGCTGTCCCCCTTACTGTATATCGTGCTTCCTACAGAGGCAATACCATAATGCTATCGGCTTTAATACACAGAGAACAGATGCATCGTTTCTTACATTCTCACGTCGGCTGCCAAATAACACTGTTGGGAAAGTCGGTGCAGGAAAACATTTTCCATGTAAACATAAATCTTACATTTCTGTTTGTTGTGTCCTATCAATACATTCGTGCAGGCCTGTGAAAATTATCCTAAGCCGATGTACTTGAATGAGATAAAGAAGTAGTCATGTATTTTTTCTGCAGATGCTCATTTTCAGAAGGATTCTCTGCCTACCTGACAAGCAGTAATAAGCGTAAACAACTAAGCCTAATAATAGGATAATACTGTAGTCTCAGTGATAGTGCCTGCAGGTAACATCCAGACACACCAGCAACAATAGAGCCTCCTCCACAGCCTGTCAAAAGTGACTCTATATCAGTGACCCCCCCGGGCAGCTTACCAACCATGACCTGTTGCCTTCTCAAGAGTTGTAATCCTCATTTGTACATATTTGCTACCAGGCAAAGAAACTGTGATAATGTAGTTACACTAATATTTAAGTCAGACCCTGATGCATTCAGAAATAACATGGTTTCTAACAACAGATACACACACACACACCACACGCACGCACGCACGCACGCACGCACGCAGACACACATGCGTGCACACAATGACTAAAAGGGGGGAATTTTAAGCATTTAAATTAAAAATGACCTCCAGTCACAATTACCATTGAAAGAAATTGCACTTGATTGGATATTTCACGAAGGTTACCATGGATGGAAAGACACCGAACGGGACAGGTTTAGTCTTCTGAATGCCAAATTTAGCACAACACTGAGAACATTTCACATTAATTTCCAACCGGAACAACAAAAACACCGCCTATTTATGGTGGGCACTGAATTTCAATGATTCCTGCATATATTTCTTGCTCGAATTTCTACCTGTAAGAATCTGTCGAGTCCAGCTGGCATGGGCAGCAAATAATACAAGAAGCTCCCTCCATGCTTGCACTTCACACATTGTGGCATGTACCCTTCTCTATTACGAGGACATTTTTTTTTTCTCCATCTGTCAAAATCCACATTAATTACGCACAGATATGTGCGAAAGACTCCGGGGAAAAACAGATGCATATTCTGCCATCTGAAATTATTTAGCGGTGCTCAAACAAACTAAATGTATATCAAAACATGTTTTAACGGGGGGCCTATTGTCATAGCTGTACACTGGAAGGCACACATTTTCGAAAATATGCTGGAGTTTCTTATTATGATAATTTAAAATTTACTTCTACACCGCTGCTTATGAAATTATGACTAGTCAAAATTCATTTTCTATATTTTGGACGACACAAAAATTTACATAGTGTTTAGATTAGATAAAACTTTATTTATCCAGAGGAAAATTTAAGTATTCGGTCCTTTCAAAAACTTAATTTAGACTCTTGTAGAAAGGTGAGAGGTCAGCAGCCCACTCGGTTATTCTTTGTAATGGGTACAGGGCTTTACAAATGTCACAATATTCTCAGAGCTAAAGAAAGCAGAAGTGAAATCTGAAGAGGTGTTGGCCACAGACCACAGAGCTTCATCAGGCCATTATACAAGTGGAGATGTGAGGGCCCCGGGTGCAAGCTGGAGGCGGGAAAAGATTGAGCTTGCATTCTCTTGGGATTAACCTCCCACTGCCTGCTGTGATCACAGCAAAACGGCCCACTGAGACCACACCTTGGATGCCAGCCGGGTGCAACGGACACCAAAGTCAACTGGGTATCTCTTTAATGGCTACTGGTCAGTGGCAGAAAGGAAATAGGGGGTGCTGAATAATATACAAACTCTATACCTCTTTGTGATTATATGTAATAGGAATGTACAGATAATATTTTTAAAATTACATTTATGCCAATAGCATTGAATGGATATATATTTGCAAAGCAAGAGACGGCAAAGAACAAAGGCAGAGGAAAACCGGTGTCTCTCTGGATGTAAACTACTGTATTACCTTTGAGTGAACTCTGCTGGGGATGAGAATCAGAAAGGATGGGTAATCGCTGCTCTCGTAGAGCCTGCCTGGGCTATCAAGCCCAGTTCTGCTAACTGATGACACCACGGAGGGCGAGAGTAAGTTAGCGAGAGGGAGGGAGGAAGGAGAGGCCCCTCTGTGAGTTTACAAGTTCACGCTTTATCCCTGACCCAATCCCAAACTGTGTCGTCCGTGAAGCTGCCTATTAATACATCCTTTGCTTTATCCTCCCAGCTCCTCATTTCCTTCAGCCTCTGCGCACAGAACCTGCAACGTTTCATTAGACGGTCAACGGTGCTCACTGCTCGACCCCGAGCAAAGCAATGCATCGATCCCAAATCCTTGTTTAAGCAGCAAAAACACTTGAACTCATTTGGTAATTAACAGGTATCTGTGTTGTGATTAAGAGACGGTGATGGCTTAACAACCATCGACTGCAGCTTAGAACGAGGTTCAAAGATCATTCTGTAAATACAGAAAAACAGGAACTGTAGAAGTAAATTTATCAGAGGCCAAAGAAAATGAGTCTCCACCTAATCAGCTGTTCTGTTCTTTGTACAACCAAACACCATTAAAAGCATTTTGCTTACTAACAATGCATATAAAACCATATCAAGTAAAGTCAGAGAAAAGTTGAGTGGACTTTCACATTAGGGACACAGAGATAAGGTCTCCTTATAGAATCATGATAGCAGGGAGGGGGCAGACGGGTGAATGACGGGGAAGGTTAACAGTGGTAAGACTGTTGGGGTCAGAAGATGAGGTTCATACTGGTGACGAAGAGGTCAGAGGTCAGCCAGGCAGAAGTAATTGGATCCTTACCAGAAAATATGTGGGACATGCAGCCAAAGATGAGGTGGAAAAGGAGCGCTGTAGCATTCACCTAGAGGTCGCTGACCTTACAGGTAAGGTGGCCCCTCATTGTCATTAATAGCAGCCCATCCCCCAATGCTCATCGGCAAAAGATGGGGAACCTCATTTTCCTCACTGCTAGCAGCGTTTTAAAACCCTCTTCATAGTCAACCATAGAGAGCACGCTGGTAATCTGCACCACAGGAATTGGGTGAGAGACAAAGAACATCAAACGATATCTTTTTTTGTAGCGATTAAACGGTCTTGTCATGTGTACAGAGACTCTAGGACCACTTTTACAGTTCACTTAAGGGAATGAGGTTGTTGAGCTGTATTATGGGAAATGTAGTATCCAATGTTTTTTATTTTTTTATTTTTTTATTTTAAAGACTGGCAATAGATTTTCTTTATGTGGCCTAAAATATCTGTCTGCCAGCTTGGGGCTCAAATTTTTGTACAAATTAGGAATTGAGTTTAAGTATAAAGTTAAAACATAGTGTTGAACAGCTTTTAATTTTTTATTGTTGTTGTTATTATAAGTTTCATGTTCATCATGACACAAGTCTATGTGCTACTTTATTTTTCATCTTTTAAATATTAATAGCAAATGACTAAATTCAGAGCCTGTTCTTATGTTCTGGCTGTCTGAGTCGTTAAAACTCTTCATTTATCAATCCCATTAAATCCAAATCAATCAAACCTTTGCTGCTTTATTAAAGCAGAAAAGGAGCTGTGAAATGCCACATTCACAATCAGAACTGGGTCTGGTTTTAAGGTGTCCAACGTCAGATGTGTTGACATTATAACAGAAACAGTGTTGTTAAAAAAAGTAACTGTAACACAAACAGAAGTTATCACTTAGCATTTTACATGTGCTTTGAATATTTCCTTAAACTATTACAAACAGTTATAAATAGTATAAATTCTCTGACTCACGCTGACCTTTAAATGCAGAGTTTCTATTTAAAAATCATTTGGTCATTTTGCTCTGATAACCTTTTGTACATATTTACTATATGGAAACATGACCTGCACCCACTAAAGCATCATTAGTAGTTTGTAAAGGTGGCCTGCAGAATTTCCTGTGAAACCACAATATACATTTATATTTAGTAACTAAGCCCAAAATCTTTTTATAAAACATTTGCACTATAAGATATTTAAAAAATTCCAATTTATGCTCCTTTTACATCCTCGGCTCCTCCACCAGTGTCTCGATCATAGAATCCAAGAGAGAAAACCACTTCCTAAAATACCGCTTTATACCACTACATGAGGTCATAAAACCCATGAGGTTCTTTTTAGATTACATCTAAATATAACCTGAAAAAAACAAGACCTTTGCGTGTTTAGACACAGAAAGTTCTTGGTTTAAGGTTAGGCAAATTTTAAGGTCGTGGCTAAATACCTTACAGGGGTATGAACAGAACAAAAATATTGTCTCAGCATGCTGTGCTTTAATTTAATGTTTCTTTTTTGTCTCACTGTAAATGCTCACGTTATGAACCCACACATGAACGTGGGGTTTAAATAAGTCTTAAGTTAGTAACTTTAACTACCAAATGTCTTAGGTAGACAAAGTCAGCAACACATAAAGTTAATGCTTTGCCATTTCTAAGTAACCTGAGTCCTAGCACTATTATAAACTCTGATACTGGTAATAGTTTACCACTCACATGGTTTACTGGCACAAATAAAGAATGCAAAGAGAACACCAATAGTTCTCTGTGTGTTCTTAAACGCCTCACACAGTGCGGGCTGCTCACTACCTCCAAACCTTCCTATTTTTAACTCAGCCTCCTCCCACACAGGAATGGAGTGTGAAGTGGCTTATAAATCCACACTTTGAGGAGCCACATGGTCAAAGCAAAGTCACATGTGGCTACAAACGCAAATTCTAGGCCTAAAGACAACATAGCAACTAGATCCCCACTAAGTAGCTAAACAGACGAGTGAGCAAGCTATGAGGAGGTTGCAGTTCAAGGTGACTCGAATATGAAACACAAGTTTACATAATTGCATAATCAGGTTTTATGTTTGAACATACAAATATGCTAATATGGTATATTTAAATCTAATTAACACATGGCACAAGGCAACACGAGACAATGCAATTACATTCATAGCCTCTAGTCCACCTAATAAATGTTACTACTGTGTGTCTGGTTCACTCGAAAAGTCCTGAACAATGCGCATTATTTCAGCCTCCAAAACCACAAACGAGCAGCTCTTGGATCAACTCTGGAAATGTTTAAATTCAGCCTAGCCTGAACTTTGTTTATAAAGCCTTGCACTTCTGGTGTGAACTTTGTAACTACTATGAAGCCATAGCTAACAGTAAGATGGTTCACAGTCTGATTGAAGCTTGAGGGGGTGAAGGAATTAGTAGCAGCCTAGGGAACCATTTCTGCATTTCTCTCAACACTGAAGACTTCTTTCACCGCACCATGCTTGCGAACACAGCCGTGCTCATGTTAAGCTTATTAGTCACCCTGGATGCGATCTTGCTAGCTGAGGCTTTCAACACTTTCTACTGGTGGTTTTACACACATACACCTACTCACTGTCATGAAAGCATTTCTGCAAATGCACATGCTCAGACACAGCGACAACCACTAACAGGTATTCTGTAGAAACATGGGGCCAGGTGCTTGGATGCGAGCATGAGATCCAACTAGTGCTAAATGAGGCAAGAGGGAAATATTTCTGTCATGTAGTTTGGCTGCCAAGAACACAGCGCAGTCAAACGGGGCAAATTACCTCACTGGACTCATATCCATAATTAATCTGTCAAGCATGTCGCACGCTGAGAGTCAGATCTATTTTACCAGCAAGTGCTGCCTGAGAAAGTTAAAGGTGAGCACACTGTAATTATTTCTCCTGGATTTGGAAATCTAAATCAAGCACTTTAAGGTAATTGGTGGATGAAAAGTAAAACAATGTAGATCTATTTTGGATTTGCTAATAGTGTAAATGCAACCCAAAAACAGCAGGTTTACACACATGATGTGAGATTTCCATTCTATAAACAATTAAAGCTCATATTTAGTCTTTATTATAATAATCCCGTTTATCCAGGTAGGTACGTTTTATTCATTTTATTGTTTGGGAGGAGATGAGAGGGGGGAAAAAATCCATTAATATTACTGTTTTTGTTTTAACAGAACAATTGTTTTGGTCTCTCGTCATTTAACGCCACATGTTCAAGTTCTCAAGACAGGCTATTAATTGCGCATCGTGGTGGTAAAATGAATTGTAAGGATTACAACGGTTACACTTCACGATGAACCATCATGCAGCAGACTAGAGTCTGAAGATGTTGGGAAACATGCTGCCATGAAGGGAGACTAGTTGTAAGCACTCTGACACCCCATTCCTATTTGGCCATCGGAGCTGTTAAAGGTGTCAGGGCTGTTCACAGGCACTGCATGTTTCACCAGCCAAGATGGCTTCCACATTTTTTCTATCATGATTAATTATGGTTTCTGATGGTAGTACAGTGAGAAAGTGTAAATTATTCCCACATTTTCTTGTGCCCTCCGTTCAGTCACTGTTGTGTAGGAAGATGCTATTGACGCCATTCATGGATGGCGACCAAAAGGCATCTACATGGGGTGGCAAACTCTTGTGCCTATTAAGGGGTGGAAGTGGTGGTGGTGGTGATGGTGGGGGGGTGCTTGGCGTGTGGGCTGAACCTAGTCCAGACTGCCAGTTGACAGGGCCGGATTTTCCAGTATGGAAGAGTCTTGTTTCAGTGGGCGAAGCTGGGTGTTGGGAGACTGGGAGAGAGGACTGCCCAGGGCTTGGAAGCTTGAAACTGAATATTTCAAACAGACAAGCACCGTCTGTGTTCCAGTGTCACCAGCCCACCCGTCTGACAATCAGGTCCATGTCATCATGGGCTCTGAGTAATTCAGGGAGCACTCATATCACCTTAGAAGATATGGTGATTTCAGACGTCAGAGCAGTCAGCGGCAGAAATAGCACCGAATGATATTTCAGCATGAAGTATGGAAGACAGTAACGTACAGTAAAAATGTTCACCTACAGGCAAAAGCGTTAAAACCACAGAACAGCAAAAGCTTGGTGAAATGCAACCACAATGCTGTAATGCTTTGAATCCTTAAGAAAATGCACAATGTAGTCTTCAAACACACACACGCACACACATCCTGCGTACCCAGCACAGAAAATCCTTAGTTTTGGAGAACTGGTTGAAATAAAATAATTCGTCTGACAGATCATTTTGTGCGTGCTGATATATTTAGTGCTGTCAGAGAGGACATCATAGAGAATGGCACTTACATCACAATGCAAAAACTGTTATCAGAGGAGGTACAGGTTTATGGTTCAAGGGCTCGTCCATTCATAGAGAACAAGCTCAGCCTCTCTGCCTGACACACTGATAAAGACGGCACAAATAAAACAGCTCCACAGCTCCATCTTTGCCTCTCCCCAAGGGAATAATATATCACCCATCTGAATGTGGCACATATTGAATCATTTCCAGCGTTGATGATTCATTTGAATAAATCAGCCTTTTTTATTTTGCCAACTTGAACTGATAGTGAAATAAGGAAAACTGAAGTAACATTGTTAGATGTGAGGAAGGACAGGTGTTGGAGTGTTCTATAGGACTGGTAATCCTAATCCCCTTTCAAGCAACAATTAATGACTACAGCAATAATCTTCGCGTATATGTTCCTGCAATTCCTTTTTAACTGTCAACCATAACCTGCCTAGCTCAAATAGACGAAATCCAGGGGGATATGTCGCTGCAGGCAGATAGGATCTTATCCTGGATTTGCATAGATAAATGCACAGCAATAACTCATGCAGAGATAGATATGGTTTTGACCTGCGATGTGTCATCCATCTGACCATGCACTATTGACCGAACCTGCTCTCGGGAGTTTCATTTTCAAAAAACACGAGTGGGCCAAAAAAAGAGGTCCACACGTTATCGGCATTCATTCTTAACAAATATCAGATATTTAAAGTGGAAAGAAAAATTAAATATGGAAGCTTCCCAAACAAAAACTTTCAATGTCTTCCATAAAAAAAGCTACGGATACACAGGATCAGCCTATCGGCAAATATGAAAAATCAGCAGCTTGTGCAATGAAAGGGTTATATCCGTATTCAAGCTAAGAGACATACTCTAACATACACAGACACAAATCCTGTTGAGCTGAGCTGAGCAGAGATACCCTACCAGCCCTCCAAGGCACAATTAGGATTTCACGGGGGGAAGAAATCTACATTCCTGCACACATGAAAAAAGTCCTTTCTCCCTCCTCACAACAATATCAACTTTTTACTCAAGGAAAAACCTGAAGCACCACTCGATAGGATTTGGACAAAGAAATAAAAAAAAACAAAGCCAGGAAAAAAAATATATCTAAATTTAAGCTGCAGTTGTTAAAAAAAAATAAAAATATTATGGTTGAGAAAAATCCAGTCCTAAGCCTCCCAGTTCCAATCAATTTCTTCTATTCTGCGTGCTATGAAAAGAAGCTACCACTCATAGTTTGTTTGAAGTGGAGCTTTGCTACGTTCAACAACATTTGTGTGGACACCCTCAACGCATGATTTTAACATCTGTCAGACATTTAGTCCAAGTACAAGAGGTCAAGTAGCTGCCAGTTTGAACATGAAAAGAGATAAACCAAAACAATACGTTCCATTCCACGAGCCACAATCCTAATAAGTGCACATATTCACGGGAACACAGCGCAGCCAAGTCATTAGGACAGGAACATACAGCATGTTCTCTGTGAGAGTCTCAATGATCACTGTCTGCTGTGTCTTTCCTGTCCAGTAATATCTGTCAGGAACCTACATTACAAATTATACTGTTTAGTAAACAGCAAATGCACTTCCTGTATCTGCATGTTAAACGTAACAACACAGTTCACGAGTTCTTCTTCTTTTGGGAAAAAGAAAACACTTATAATCATCAATGTCATCAATGTTTTATTATACTCCAGATCATTAGTTTCATTGTAAATGATCCTTTATTCATTGACATGACAATAGCATTACACTCTTTTCATGCGCTCTGCCATCAAATCTCTACATAACTGCAGTCACTATAAGAGATTAGAGTTATAACAATTATTATATTTATAACGGCTGTGTCATTATCACATATAAGTCAGCAACTAGTCTCATAAATAAGTGCTTTAAGTTATTTTTCAAGCTAATATATCCAATCTAGTTGAGATTTTGTTTCCCAGGAGAGAGTATTTGCCGCATTTATGTATGTGATGTCCAAATAGCAGTTAGCAGTCCAGTTTTCAAGATACCATGTTTAAACTTTGTGCGATGGTAGACACCAATAACAGCTTGAGCTGATTTAATTTTGGTGAAAATCGGCCCAAGGTTAAGGTCATGCCCTTTGGAGGGAGTTGTGCTCTCTGAGTGCTCTTGTTACAACATATTTTGTGCCATGAATGCGTGACAAACAACACCTTTTTTACGTGTCATCACTCTAAAACGACACACATAAAGGTGAAACCACATAGGCCATGAGCGGTCTGCTTTTTTGTATGCAGCTACGTGGTATCAGGTCAGCTACACTGCTCCATAAAGATGAACTTCAATATTCGACAGTAACACTTAAAGGCTTTGTGGTCAAAGCTTAGCATTTATTCCCCTCACCCTCAACCAGTCGCAGCAGAGGGCTCTCCCTCTGCTGGAGGTTTCTTTCAAATAAAAAGAAGTTTTTCCTTCCCACTGTCACCAAGTGCTTGCTCATGGAGGGCTCATCTTATCGTTGGGGTTTTCTTTCTGTACTATTGTACGGTCTTTGCCTTACAATATAAAGTGCCTTGAGGTGACTGTTGTTGTGATTTAAGACTATATAAATAAAATTGAATCGAACTGAATTCGTAACGCCTCACTTCAGAAATAGCACAAGTACCGTGAGAAAGTATAAGCCCCCGTCTTGATTTTTTGTTTTTTTGCATATTAGTCATACTTAATGTTTCAGATCATCAAACTAATTTTATATTGGTCAAAGATAACCTGTGTGAATACCATTTGCCAATTTATATGATGATTTAATTCATTAAAGGAAAAAACCTCCTATTCAACCCATCGGGTCCTGTCTGAATTTAAACACATTTAAAAAAAAAATAAATGTTGCCAACCACGTCACATTTAACTTTGACACACATTAAGCTAAATACCACGATGACAATGGATGGTCAAAGACTTCAGCTACAATGAATATCTCCAAGTGTAAACTCTTAGCTCTCCTGATGAGATCTGGCAACACTAATGCCCTCAGGCACATCCATAGAGCATTATGCCAAGCTAGGACATTAGCGATACTCGAGTTTGACCAGGACCTTTTAGTTGGCCGGCTTGTAAAGTGGTGTTTTAAGGAAAAAACACATTTTAACTGTCACAACTGATTCTCAGATTTGTGTCGCGTCTGAAGAAAAGGTTAAGCACATCATCTATCTGAAAATGCCCAAATCTGCAGTCGGGCATAAACTTGGCACCCAGATATATCATGCCATCACTACGCTTCAGTTTTCTCATTATCCATACCTCTTATGACATTCACAGAAAGAAACAAAGCACCCTGCCAACACCTACTCTGTGAGAGAGCTCTTTCAGTTCAGCTCAAAAGCTGAGAGCTCCAAACCTCCACACCACAGTGTGGGCAGTGCTGGCAGAGCCATGTGCCTAAGAACACTGACTGAGTGCAACAGTTGGACTAATAACAGAACAAAAAAATAAAAGTAAAATGGACGCACAGCGGGGACAGCCACAGCTCCACAGATGAGGTCGACTTCTGCCCACCTCCCTCTTTTATGAGGAGCGGAAGGTGTCCACAATGCTTCTGGGGTCTTAGTGCCATGAGGGGCGGTGAGCTTGCAGCTTCAGCCACTTCAGGGTAAAGCAAATCACTTTAATATGTTAAGAAGATTAAGCTGGATAAATGTCTAGATACATTTTTTGAAAAGCCACGTAAATCTCTAGTGTTTTTATTTGGGGAGGGGCGGCATGTGAGTCAGTTGAGACGATCAACACAAACCCACCAAAAACGCAACGCCATTGGGTGGAAAAAATTGGGCTTATTTGAGATTTTGCATTTTAAGCTTCTTGAATCTAAGACCATCCCACCTCTTTCTTATTATTTTTAACACCAACCTTTGGGACAACAAAACTAGGAAAGGGGGGGGTGATAACCCCCCCAAAACAAACACTGGTCACAGTTTCATGTGCTCTCTCGGCTTAAGCTCAGCAGTCTTATCTTGCTTATGCTGATTTTATAGCTTTAATTGCGCAGGTCAATGTTTTCCTTGAGTGTTAATCTGCTGAAGCAAGTAGGACAAAAATACACAAAACCCCAAAAAAACAAAAACAAAGGTTAAAGTTCAAGTTCTTTAAACTGTAGGCAGCTGAAGGCCTTTTCAGGATGGCTTTTCAGGTAAATCATTAAAGTCACATTAATTAATTGAAGCGAGTGCATACTAAATGTGGGATGGATGACAGACTTTCTCTTCTATCTTAAGAATTAGCAGTCTGAGGGTGTCCGCCTGTCAGCTCGCTGTGTTAGAAATATTGAGTGTGAAAATGAAAGGGAGAAATGGAACAAATAATGTAAAGGGATTAACAAATCATTTGCATAATATTTTCTCTGCTTCCAAACTACAGGGTAAGGAAATTGACATGGAAGGCAGTTTTATCATTCACTCGGATCAATCGACGCGCCAATGGACCTGACTGCAACGACAACGAGCAGCCTTCTAATGTCAAACACAAAGTCTAATCTAACTTACACTTTACTTTTTTTTCACCACTTTTTGAGGTAACTAAACAAGTTGGGAGAAATGACAAACACTGGAAGAACATTCTCCAAAAAACTTAAATAGAGTCTGTCTTTGAAAAGATACTTTGCCTGTGCCAAACATGTATTAACCTGTTTTTTTTTTTTTTTCTTACACTCTTTCTCCCCATCTCGAGTTTAAGACAATAAGACCACTGGGGAGATGAAGGGGATGGCATTATGGAGAGTTAAGCATTATGAGCAGCCCTGAAGCTGTTCTTAAAGAAGGTGAATCAGAGGATTGGGACACAACTGTAACTAAACCCCTGTGCCGGACCACAAATGAGAAGCACAAAACATTTTGGGCAAAGTGCCACTAAGCCAAGCTTCTGGGTCTTAAGTAAACTTCACTTGATCACTTATAACTTTGCGATTACTTAGTCGTAAAACAA
>VURO01036057.1:38113-51643 GCA_015108175.1 Pelvicachromis taeniatus
AGTCAATTACCTCAGTTTCACACATAAGCACCTCAGCAAATCTGTCTGGAAAGTTTCAGGTCTCCAGTCGCCCTTTTCATATTTAAGACGCAATATTCTACGACAAAGTATCCAAAGGAAAGTTTCTAGTTTATTCTACCTCTGCTTTTCTTCTCCCCCCGCTGGACAGAACACATTAAGGAAAATGTGCAAGTTTCTCACTGTGTCAAAGCACGACCGAGTCATCTGCAGATCTTACAGTGATTCTCTGGCAAATGTTAGGTTTCTGTGGCTCATATAAATAGAAATTTAATCTTGTATGTTTGTCTAAGTATCCACAGCAGACGCACTTCCCATGCAGATTATGAATCTCTGAACAGATCTCACAGTCAATGTATATGAACCGACGAGAGTGAGAGAGAGAGAAAGAGAGAGAGAGAGAGTTTCTGTGTGAATATTGAATAATAATGAGGCAGCGCAGGTTCAGGTGGTATTTTTATTAAAGACCTGCTGCTTCACTAAGTCGTCGCTATTACCTTTGCGCTGAAGCACATTTGAATCTAATTAACGAATTTCACAACTGTCGCCCATTGTCTTCAGTTTTTAGGTTTTTTAAAATGAACCGCAGCATTTATTTATTTATAAAAGTTGACCTGAAACAAAGAAACAAAGAAACAAATAAAAAAAGTCCAATCAATATAAAACAAAAGTTCCCCTGAAATGTATGTCGGTAGGTTGAGCTGGCTTTAGATTTTAGAGCTTTGGTCAAACCGTGAATCATTTTCTCAAAGACAGCTTGCCTGCTTAGAAGCCTGACCATTGTCAGTGGTAAGAGCATACCAGAGCTTCTTTAATCTGTTCTTATCCTCCCATTGATAACACAATACATTTTCATGGTAATTGAAATCATATTTTACTCACAGCCACTATATACAAGTACTGCTGCCTACGCTCTTAGAGCAAACGTAAGGTGAAGGAATGCCACGCTACTGCAACAACAGGGTACAAAGGGTAGTTAAAAAAAAAAAAGAAGAATATATCATCATTACAGTGAATGCATATGGAAAAAACAAACAGGAAAAAGTGGTAGAAATTAAAAATAAAAAGACGTAAAAAAAAAATAAAATAGATATACAGGTGTAAGGTACAGTCTACATATAACTGCAAATAAACTGTTCTTTGTTCTTCAGACCTGCCAAATGAGGGTAAACCTTAAACCTCGCGGCTTCCTGTATAACTACCTCTGTTTTCACCTGCAGCGGTCCACATGCCACACACATGCTCCGTGAGGTGCAAATTATTTTTCTTCTGTGCGAGAAGGGCGGGGTGGAGGTTTATTGCCTCGCTTCATCGCAATAAATATGCATCATCAATCCAGCACTCCTAGTAGCACAAGGTTGGAATTCTTCCCCTCTTCAGACGCTTGCGTGAATCATACATGTTGTGTAGTAATGGGCTGTGTTTGAATGGAGCGGGATACGGGTCAGCTTAACGGGGTGTTATGATGACAAAGGGGAACATTAGTTAAGGAAATAAACTCCCTGAATCCCAGCCAAACAGGCTGATTTTAATCCAGCAGAGCCAAAAACTCCCACCCGATGACAATGAATATGCAATTAGATGGTACACGTTTCGCTAACTGACCCTCAACTTCGTATAAAAAGGTGCAGGAAGTGCCATGTTGGTTCACCTACATGTGCATCTTCTTGATTCTCTGCTGAATCAAGGCCATCACCTACAGAAAATAAAAACCCTTATCTCGCCGCTATCACATCCCCAACATGAAGACCTATCAGGAATCCTGCATGGGTGGACATGTAGGCTTTCCTAGGAATGACAGGGTCTGTTAGAGAGGAACCCCACCCTCGCTTTCTCCAGCATGCCAACACAGAGGAGAGTGGGCAGCGCTGAGACGGCAGCCTGCCGTGGGCACTGCCAGGCTTAAAGCTGCCCTGTCGTCATCAGAGGCTTGCAGAAAAGAACACTGAGATTCACCAAAAAAGAGGAGGGGGATCGTTGCATTTAAATCCTCTCTCAACGCCCCCACATGTTTTAGCAAAGCATAAAAATCATTCACGGAAAGAGAGAAAGCGAAAAAGAAAAAAGATAGAGGGAAATAGAGAGGAAACAGCTATTAGCAGCAGTAAGCAAGCTCAAGAGATCATAGTGAGGCAGCTCTAATCGCAGTAATGGTTTAAACCCTCATTCCATCCACCAGATGCAAGAAATGTCTACCCAAAAACAAGGCTTTGAAATCCCCCATGTCTAAGAATGTGCCCTGTGGCTATGGTCCTTACTAAAAAAAAGAAAAGAAAAACAACTCCAAAACTGTCTCCAATTTTGGAGTAACTATGTGGTAAAGATAGCAGTCCTGTGGCCTTTGTTGTTTACACAAACTACATCAATGAAAGATGACCATCGAAATAAAGAGTAAAAAAATCGTTTAAATAAAACGTACCACACATTAGCGTCAGTGATAACAAGCATGACAAGGCTTACGGATGCACAAAAGAATGTCTAAAATAAATAATTGAATTAATTAGTTCATTCAAAAAAACAAACAAACAAACAAACAAAAAAACACAAGACAAATATGTCCTTCAGATTAAAACTAAATATTCAAACTGTGTAACCCTAGTGCAAGCAGGCTTTCTATGACTTATTCTTGGAGAAAACAGCAGAAATGTTAGTGCCTTTAGATCCCACATTAGTAAGTTGATTTTTTAGCAGCCAGATTAAAGTATAACAGTGATATAAGTGTAGATATGTGCAGGTATCAAGCTATGGTACTTGCATGTGTGGAGGATGCATTTTCCACTAAAAGTAAAAACAGAAGACTTAGAAGTTTATCCGAGGGCTGAATTAAAACCCATGGGAAAGGCTTCTTACCTGCTTCTTTAATACATGTGTATGGAAGTATAAAAATGAAAAAAAAAAAAAAACTAATCAGTCTTTCCATAATTAAAAACAAAACAACTACAATAAATCCAATCTGGCATGTTACAAATGGTCATTAAAGCTTGAAATAAACCCAAACTTTAAGAGGACAGAATTCACTTAAAGGCTCTCTGGTTGTGCCAAAATGCACGCCTGGGTGACTTGCAACAGAACAAAATATGCAGTTTTAAATCCTTTTCATTTAATAAACGCTTTCATTTTCACTCTTGCTTTACTCTTTCCTGTAAGAACAGCTCTATTTCAAAGGTTTTCTGTCCTCAGGCAAGTTTGCTGGTTCTCCAAAGAGCATTTATCTACATGATGAACTCACTGTTGCTTTCTGCGAATCAAAACTTCCTAAAAGCATTTTGGCATTTGCAGCAGATATTAATATCGACTGAAACACCAAGAATTTAGATTTGAAATAGATTTGACGATTTTTTTTAAAGCCTAAACTTGAATCCTGAATCCTTCATAATGACCAGCTGGTAAACTGCGTATACATTGATTTAGCATCTGTAGCACAATGTTACTTTAAAATGTGTTGTACAGTCCATACACCAGCCGTTACTGCGCTGACTCACAGACCTCTGATGCATGACCCACAGTAAATAAATGTAATTCACTGATTCCAACTCATCACATTTATCTTGATACTAAAAGTAACGGGTCACAGAGGAGTGTTTTAGACCACCAACAGGTTCAGAGGTTAAAATATTTATGAAACTACGTTCATGTCAAACATGAGGCCTTCAGCAATCTGCACTCCCAGCTCTTGAAAGATTTCTAAAATGTCTCCATTTGTCCTTCACTGATTAACATTTTACCTTTACTCAAGAGACTGTGCGTAATGCAGCCGTGTTTTCAGTTCACTCACATGAACCAATGCGTATCCCACTCGCTTCACATGGTAGATGCTTCTGAAGATGCAGAGTGTAAGCAGGATTTCTAAAAACACTCCATTAGCACACACGCCAGGTTTTCATAACACATAAGTTCAAAGTGGCGAACAGTAGCGCTGAAGTTTGGACACAGAAATCGGCAGTTTTTGTGATCCTTTGCTTTTGTTTTTGGTCATGAGCACATATTTAGATTGAGGTTTATGGGACTACTGCCCATTGTGTTCTATTACAATTACTCAGCAGGCATGCATCCCGTCCCAGTAATGAAGTGGGTGTTACAGTGGGTGGATTTCAGCGGCCACTATTCTGTATTCTTGCTACTGGGTACAAGGGCTGTGTGGCAGAGAATAGCAGCGGCGCTGGCAGCATGGCACGGTGACAGAAAGCGTGGTGGACCAGCAGACCAACCGCAGAACCACGGGCGACAATCTCAGCCTTCAATAGCGTGTGTTTACATAAGTGTCAGGAGAAATAGGGAATTGAGAATTTCAAAGACGAGCAAATAAAGTTTGTATTGATTTAATCTAACATGTAATCTGTTTTGCTGTCTGACACTGATTCTAGCAATAAAAGAGAATCATGTAAGACAGCATTACAGATAATACGACCATAGATCAAATGGAGTTTGGGCAAGAGAAGGGCAATAGATCATGTTCAAGCTAGACTGCTTAGCTGTGGAATTCATAAACTCGCTCCTAAATCGAGGTGGCTTTCAATTTAAGTTTTCAATTTACAGATGTAGGATTTTTCAGCGCTCTTTCTGTGGAATGGGTCGCATGTCTCTTTCAATCTGCTGCTCAATGCTAAAACTACACAGAAAATGATCCACTGATAAGTAATCGCATAAAGAATTTCACTGCACAGATCATCTGAATCTAAGGATTTGGAGAGAACAATACAGCATACTCGACTAGACGCACTGTCACCTCATTTTCCATTGTTGCTTCTATTTTCAGTTTATTATATATAAGATGTATTTATAGATATGCACTGTTAATGTCGTGTACTTCTTACAAGCAGTAAACATCATCTGCTTCATCTTCAGCTGAAACTTAGCTGAAATTATCTAAAATATTGAGGCTGACCAGAAATTTTAAGCTGTAGCTTCAATTAAATACTTGTGATTTAGGCTGGATCCTTCTCAGTTGTACTGATAAAAAAAAAAAAATCACAATTCACGATCCATCTTTCTCATCTTGTGTTTAGAATATTTTAAACTTGAGCTAAAACTGTTTTCATCTTAAACTTTACTAACTGGTGAAGGATATCATGTCAGAGATTCATTACTGAGATTCTCTAAAGCATTCACATCTTTGTTTGCTGTCTGTTGCAGCTCATTTTAATAACTTCCACTGACGCCTAACTGAGGCTGGTGATTTTTTGTGTGTTGTTGATCTGTTATATATATATTTTTTCCTTTTTATATTTAGTCATTCAAAGAAAAGAAATGAGGACACCATGCAATATTACCAACTTCACAATGTGATAGTACAAACTATAAGTGCAGATACAACATAACCTTTGTTTGAGACAATTGTTCCTTGAGAGACTTACAAGTGTGGAGTAATTGCACCCCCCTCTGGTGAAAGAGGTCACTGCAATGAAACAATGACGAGTGCGGCTGTGGCCGATAACAGAAGAGGACAGATATACTCAAAAGTTGAAATGGTCTGACATACATATAACTTATGTTAAAAAACTTATTTTTTAACATATGTTAAAAAATGCTTTCATTTAACTTATGATTGTTATTTACATTATGCCTCATATAAATGCAAATCTAGATCTGTCCCACTTAAGAACACATGAAACCTTTTTTAATTCATTCCTGCCCCCTAGTGTTACAAAAAAGCATGTGCATATCTCCCAGTTAACGCTGTCTTTACAGAGACACAATATATGTTTAACTTTCCCCCAAAACTATAATTATTACAATAATTCAGACCATTTTCTCTGCAGAATACATTAACTAATGAGGCAAAATACTCAGATATTTCATTGCTCTGACGTTCCATAAATGACACATAGACACAAGCACCTCTTACCTTCTGTGCAGTAGAGAAGTAAACCTGTGGGGCTTTCCAAACTTGGCTGACTTTCTCTCTGAGCTTCTTTGGGATTATGAGGCATTTTTGAATGTCCAGCTCTGGATAGATCACCTCTAGTCCACCACTTTATTGAAGAGACATATAAAAATAAAACTGATTCCATACAGTTTTGTATGATGTTTTGTATAAAGGATGAAGTGAACAGATGCACATCGTGAGACAAACACTGGTAGTTTAACAAAGTTTATATTAGCCTGCATACAGCTGTGGTGACATGTTTACCTCCACTCATTGTGGGCATGGGTGGATGACTTTTTTCAACTCTTGTTTTACCAATGTAGAATGATTGCACAGCTTACATCTTTAATGACTTTAAAAAACAGGAATTGGGTGAAAAAGTTTGAATTTATTTTGGATTTGAGAAAATCCACAGAGGGTCAAACGTATACATATGGGCTCAAATATATACATGCACCTCACTAATATTCGATTCAATGTCACTTTGCAAGTTGCACCTGTAGCATACACTTTGGAATAACTCTGGCTGGATATTGGATATTGACCACTTTACTTGGCAGAATTAATGGAGTTCATTTAAACTGGTTGGTTTTCGGTCATAGGTCGAGCTTAAAAGCATCCATCTGCTTATCCTTTTCAGGGTCGCGGGAGCCTATCCCAGCTGTCTTAGGGCGAGAGGCAGGGTACATCCTGGACAGGCCGTCAGTCTGTCGCAGGGCTAACACAGACAGACAGACAACCATTCACACCTATGGGAAATTTAGAGTTTTCCAATCAACCTATCCCCACTAAGTGCATGTCTTTGGACTGTGGGAGGAAGCCAGAGGACACGGGGAGAACATGCAAACTCAACACAGAAAGACCCCAGCCTGATGGTGGAATTGAACTTGGGACCATCTTGTTGTGAGGCAACAGCGCTAACCACCGTGCCACCGTGCTTAAAAGCATAGTTAATACATTTTCAATCAGGCTGAGGTCACGTCTTTGGAAACATTAGAAGATTAAGGTTAGCATTCTTTAGCCACTCCAAATTCAGTTTGATGTACTGTACATTATACCTTCCCTAAGCCCAGTTGTGTCTAGATTTCAACCGTCTAGCTGGTTAAAGATTTTAGACGTAATCCACCTTCTTCATTATTCCATCTACTTAGTGCAATGTACTACTTGTAGCAAAACAGCCCCACAGCATGATGCTACCACTATCATGTCTGACAGCTGGTAGAGTGGTCTTAGGCTTGAAAGCGTCACCTTTACTCCTCCAACATGCCTCCTGTCATTCTGGTGAAATAGCTTAATCTTTGTCTTGTCTGACCATATAACGTTTCTCTAGCAGTCATTTGGCTTGTTTATGTGACTTTGAAGAAGGGGCTTTTTACTTGTTTGGCACCCTCTTGGACCATGGTGATGTAAAGGTTGGTTCCAGCAGTTTCCAGTTAATGGCAGGCTTGAGCCTTGGTGGTTCCTGGGTTGTTCAATTTCTTCTCATGTGAGGGTGACAGTTCGGGTCTTCTTCCAGTTCAATTTCAATTCAAAATTCTATTTTATTTATATGGCGCCACATCACAACAATAGTCGCATCAAGAACCAGAGCCAAGAACTTAATAGGCCTTGGACTTGTCAAGCTAAACGACACGGTAGCACCTTCAGCACCATTTATGAATAATCGTAAGTGCTTGCATACTGTTGACCCTGTGTGGACTGAAGAAAATCCAAAATAATCTCACACTTGTGCACCTAATTCTTGTCATATTATAGATCTAAGCTGCACGATCGTTCCACCCTGGAAAAAGAACAGTTCAAAGAAAGCATTGTAAACAAATGAGCACAACTGTATCATTGTAAACACACTATGATCACAGCTCTCATTGGTGACTTACTGACAGAAAGAAGCATCCTGAGGACTTGGGGTGTGTTGTTTTGCTTCCGTGTGGAACAGCCCCAAAAGGATGAGCCCCAAAATAGGAGCCAGTATGGCCTGCAGAACAACAGCGTTTAGCCAGGCAAAAGATGCCACTTTTAACAACATCCAGGAAATATTCTGAGTCAAACCGTATTATTCTGCAGCAACAGGCTCTCAGAAACATTCAATTACCTGGACTAGGTCAAAAAAGGCCTGTGCATACCGGCAGATGTAGAAGAGTCTATTTGTTCTGCTTGTTCATCAAAGAAGTGTGGCTCCAGAAGAGCAAAAAAGAATCAATGATGAGCGTCATGTTTGCCAGACATTGATGGAGGTAACTATCTCTGGAGTGCTACAGCTGTAAGTGTTGCTGTCGTTTTTAATGTTCTGTAGATACATATTGATACATTGATGCTTAAGTGTGACCAGAAACTTCAATCATAAAGAAGCCGTATCTTCATAAAAGCACACATCTTAACCTCAAGTTAGCCGGAACAGTTTCACTCCCCCCCTCTTCTCTTACTAAAATAAGAGACGTCAACTGATTAGCAAAGCTAGTATCCCTCCGCCCTCCGCCGGTCCTTTGTGCTTGATCAGGTTTGGTTACATTTAGGTCACCTGCTGGGCACACTCAGCCAATCAGAGCTTAAGATAAACTCACCTACACCTGTTCGACTAGATGACACATCAGCAGCACATCACTGCGCATGATTGCAGGCCAAGAGAAAAATAAGGTAGTTTGCATAAAAAGCACAGGCTGAATTGCGTGCTCACGGCTCTAGACAACGTCATTGTCCAATCAAAAATTTATAATTTATGTCACGTGCCTCCTTAAACACAGCCGGTCGCGCGCTACACCTCAAAAATTGCTAATGTGTTAGATGCTATATTTAACTTTTAATGGTTCCCATCTCCGTTTCACGTCTTTGCTTTCCGCTATAATTTGTTTTCTACTGTTAAACTCAAGGCTGTAGTAAAAGTGAGTCCCCATGCCTATTAATGTGTTACCAACACTAACAAGTTTAGCCTTTATTTATTTTAGCGTGTTTATATTTATGCAACGTACCACTGAGCGGCGTAGTGTCCGCGCAAGCCGACAGCTAATCTGAAATAAAACTACACACAGGCAGCAGGCATCTAAGTTAGCATTAAGGATAGCAGCATACATGTGTCATAAACATTACCATGTCTCAAAAGTTGTCGGCTGGTGTTTGTTTGGCTGCAGGTTCCTCCTTCTGCTTCAGCTGCCGCCTCTGCGCAGAGCTCGGTCCTCCTGACGTGTGACGAGCCTGCACAAGTTTCATGTAACACGACCAAATAAACAGATCCACCATACCGGACTCCACGTGTTGCTCTTTGTTTATTTAGTAAATATTATTTACACGTTTCCAAGAACACATGCTACAGAATTTCATATTTATAGCTCCCAAACAATAAAAACAGCTCTTGAGAACGAAGAAAAAGAAAATAAAAACCTGGTGACTAACGAAAGTGTCAACCAGGTTTTGAACACTGAGAAAACATTCAAGTTTTTTTTTCTTTTCTGTTATTGTTTTTCAAATTTTATTGAATTTTCAACCATTTCTGATCAAGGCCTCTTAAACTATGCAGTAGTGATTGTGCAGCATATAATATTCCTGGTGCTGCTAAAGCTCCCTTTGGTTTGTGCTTCTCTGCAGCTGTGATATTAGCACCCAAACAAATGGAAAAGGGCCCCATTAATAACTAATTTATAATTATGATCTTATTTTTCTTCTTTTTGTAACCTGATGTTCTCTACTTCTTCATCTAATGATGTCCCGGTACCCTTTAATGCAATTTGAAGAGAACCCGGTGCTACAAAGCAGTGCAAGTTTATACTTTCAAAGTCAGACATTTCAGTATGCATAGTACAAAACAGTATGTATGTTAACCTATGCAATAGCATGTATCGATTGCTATGTTGAGTTCGACTTGCAGAAGTCATCAAATATATATATTTACATTTCGAGTTACCATCTAGCTTCCAGTGTCCACACTGTCTTAGCATTTTGCTACTATGCAGTCTCAGAAATTGGAGCTCGGTGGAGCACATAAAGAAACTTTAAAACAATGAAACAAAATTTTGAATCCCTGCTTTAATTTCATGGTTAATGTCACAAATTTGATGGTTTGTCATTAGTCTAGTGTGGCCTTAATGGTCAAAGTCGTTAATCTTGTCTTTCAGCGTTAACCCCCCCCAACAAAATCATAAACCTTTAGCAGTGTTTAAACTGACACACTCACTGGACTCCTCGAATCACACACTGACTGATTGCTTTATATCCAAATTATGGATTACGTACATTTATAGATACACACACAGCCTAGAGAGCACCATAGTAGCTTACGATATAGCAAACAAACTAGTGACCACAGTAACACTACTTTACATTCAATAGCACACACTACAGTACACTGTACATTAAGGCATGAGGTGTTCTTGATGCAAAACAGCAGAAGATTCGCTGAGAAATGTGATGCACTGAGGAATGGAAACAATGTCTATGAGCTTCATCAGTCCTACCATCAAGGCAAGCTATAGCAACATAGACCCTCCTGCTGTTAAAGTCCTCTAAACTGTATTATGAGTTAACTAAACACTATCTACTATTCAAATAAATGAGCACTTAAAAACATTAAAAATTAGAATAAAATCGGTGGCTCATCAGTCTTCTGGTGTTTGTTGTCATTTATGCTGCTGATTAAAATAACTAAAAATGAAAGGTCTCAATTTTTTTTTGCTTAACAACAGATGATTTAATATAAACGAGAGCAATTTAAAGATACCGCTTCGAACACCAGAACAACCACTCTGATATGCCTTACATTTTTAAAATGACTGCAAATTAATGTCATCTATTTTGGCGGGGCTCTGTTCATACAGTGTAGTTATTATTCAAGGAATTAATACAAGCCTACATTACCACTTAATTATTTTAAAGTCTTTTCTTGGTTCTAATTATGTCTACTTAAATATGCAGTTGAAAATAATGATCATAATGAATTAAAGCAAGCGTCAAAAGCAAATGCTGGAACTGATTCTTTTAAATAGCTTTAGCATGTTTTATGAATGTAGATCTTTATAATGCAATGCATCTACTTTACTATCCTATTTTACTTGTAGTCAACGGTATATTTGAACTGCCTGTAAATTGTATGTATAGTAAGATATATAATGGAGGTAAGCACAATGAGTATTAAACAACAGTTTGTAGCTGCACAGTAACTAAATGCAAGTCAGATAAGTCAAGTCTGTATTCAGTGTGTGTATTACTTAGTAATACTGTATAATTCTGCTCACTGCCTGCAGTGCACATTTTTAGGTAACAGCACATTAGAGTGATGCAAGTTCTTGCATTTTTTTTTCTTTTTTTTTTTACAATTTACAATACTACCCATCTTCACTGAGCGCCGTGACTGCTGATCGAAATGCTGCAGCCCTTCTGACAGTCAAGTACAACAGTAGATGACAGCTCTGAACGTATACTGTGAGGCGTGCGAAACAAATCAAGAAAAATGACTTGATTGAAACCGCTTCACAACTGTTTTGGAAACATTTTGAACATCTTTGCCATGCAGCCAGTTCCCAGTTCCTTTAAAAGAAATAATAAAGATCTGTTGGAGTGCGTCATGACGCCATACTGTTCTCAACGCTGTTCAAAAGGATGCCAATACTGGAGGTTCTTGTGTGTGTGTGTGTGTGTCTCTGCAGAGAAGAGTCCAGAAAGTGCTGGGTGTGTAGAAGATGTATTGATGACTTCACATGAAGGACCGTGACGAGGCCTCCTGCATGTGCGAGTCTTACATATCCCACTGCAACCTCTAATCAATTAAAATCAATCTCTAAAGGTTAAATCGCTACCAGAGACAGAGAGAGATACACATCGCTGTCACAGAGTCCATGTGGTCTCTTTGGCTCCAGAAACGCTGCTTTGTGGGAAACTGTTCAGTGAAGAACTGATAAAAATCCTCATCAAACAACACATAGTGAATATTATTGATCTGATTTGTTTTTGCTGGCATTTTACGGAAAAGACAGATTCTTTCTCTGATTTGGGATCTCTTGTGTCTCCGGACACTGAATCAATTCATGTAAACGACAGCCCTTTTGTGACAAGAGGCCACAAATCACAAGTTGATTGTGTCCAGGCTTGCATCGCCTTCAGTTATGCAAGCTGTACACAAACATTCAAAAATAGAACGACTGTACAAAAATATACATGAGTAGAAGTTGCCAGTATTTTATCACTTATGCATCTACAATAATAATAGGCATGATTGGAATAACTGTTTCCAGGTAGGCCATGCTATTGTTACATCCTGTTGATGAGCTCATAGTGTACACATAGTTTGGTAGATTGTAAAAACACTTAAGGGCAAAGTGTTATATCTCTGAGACTTAAATTCTGTGTTGAATTGCTGGTTGTTGCAGCTGATAAGCAGCACTTGGTTATCAGTTCAAGGTAACTGATGACAACTGTGACCACGGGTGAAAGGTTCTGTGCCAGCAGAGTCCTGTTTTTGTATCTTAAAACTCGGGTGGTGGAAAACACAACAATCCATGTGAGCTGATATTTGCGCCAGATATACTGTACCGTTTGTCAGTAAGGTTCGTATCACTGAGATTTGAGTCTTGTGTATAACAAGCTAAAAATCTAAGAAAGAAAACTCATTACTTTTGACCGCTAGACTGAGCTGAGCTTGGAAACCTGGAGTGTTGTTTGACTGCAGAGGTAAGCAAACAGTAGGAGAAACTGTGTGCCTGAATAATTGGGGCGTATCTAGCCAGCAGCGCTTATGTTTGACTGGAGCTTTTACAGCTTGCGTCCACACTGACGCGCTGCAGAGTTGGCCTGTCCTTACCACGCCGTCAGATGACTGCAGATGAGCCAGAAGATGGAGAGTTCGAGTTAGGGGAAGAAGGAAGGTTCCAGAAGAGCCACTTGCGTTTACACTGCCGCCTCTGGTACAGGTAGTCTTCCTTGTCGCGCTCTTTGCGTGCCCTTTGGTAGTGGTCGTCTTCTTTCAGGTACCACACCGGCGGCCAGCGATGTTTCTCAAAGTATTCTTGGTTTTCTGAATCAGAATAAATATTTTCAAGACAATCTTTTCTTTAGTTCCTCTCTGTCTCACACTGGCGTTTGCTACTAATGAGCGGAGAGCATTAAAGGTCTGTGTTTGTTACCTGCAGACTTGGCCTTCATATCTCGGGGAAACTTGCGGCAGATGCTGTTGTAGTTGGTACAGATGTGGTGAAGACACCAGCCAGTGAGCTGCTGGGCACCGTGGAACTGTAAGCACACAAAGTCATATATCCTCACCCTGTGTATTTTGTTTTGTAGATAAAAAGCAGTGCTGGGGTTTGCTGACGTCATAAGCAATGATCGGTACTGCACATGTTAAAAAAACCTTCATCTATATTTGGACTACAGAGGCCATTTGAGTTGACCTTACATTCAGACTGTCTTTGTTTACACTTCTTTGTCAGAGCCATTAGGTAAATTTATACTGCACTTAGAAGCTTAGTCATGGTAGCATTACTACGCTAATTTTAGCATGCTGCAGTTAGTATGGTAACTAACAAAGTACAGCTGAAAGTGACAAATTCTTAGGATTCTAATATATATTGTGTATTTTCCCACAAATCTACCTTTTCTTTGCTAACAAGCAAACACACACACACACACACACACACACACACACACACACACACACACACACACAC
>VURO01036058.1:3447-28142 GCA_015108175.1 Pelvicachromis taeniatus
GGGGAGACCTGTGGATGATTAGCTTCTTTTTGTCCTCTGTTTTTTCTCTGCTTTATTTTCCCTGAGAAGATTAAATATTTCTGCTTGAGAAAATCTTTTTAAACGGCCACTGACTGCTGTCCTGGCCCCCTCTGTCACTGCCTGAGCACACAGGGTCCCCACAGGGTCCAAAAAATCCACAGTTCTCCCCCATTTTGTCATTCCAAAATGTGGTGAAAAAATGTAATCTTCTAACAAAGAATAGAAAAGGGAGGCTATAGAGGAATTTTTTTCTGCAAGTGGCCTCTTTATTGGGTGGGGGATGGGCGACGGAGGGCTCCTTCACAGTATCCACACACAACAGGGCTCCAATCTGTCAAATAATTAGCCAGTGTGGGAGGACAAAGGTTTTTATTTGCCCGAATTTCATACATCACTGCTTGAATACATCATCACTGTATTGTGACGGGTCATGGGAACTTCAGCTTCGAGACAGAGAGACGGAGACGCAGAGAGGTCGAGAAACCTGATCATGAAAAGACTAAAATAAATGAGAAATTTATAAGGACGCATATGGATATAAAGATATGGTTCGCATATGACAAACGCTTTCATGTTAATCAGAAATGGCCCCAATTTTGCAATAAAATGTGAATTTAAAAACCAAATGGGCACAACCTGAGCTGAGGTGGAGGACTGATTAAAATCTTTATTAGTAACGAAAAACTTTAATGTGTAGGAGGTTTTACAAAGCAAAGCATTGTCTTTCATGTAATAGTTACTGTTTCTCATTCTTATCACTTATATATTACACTTTTCTATCATCATGGATATATCAGGTTAAGGTAATACTGATAATACTAAAAAAAATACAACTTAATGATGTCCTTTAAAAAAAAAAAACTACAGTGAGGAAGGGTTAATGTGGGATTTTCAAAATAAGAGTTTTTGAGCCATGTATTCAAGTTTTAGTAAATTTGCTGTTTTTGCTGTGAAAGTGTCAAAGCGAGATTGCACCTTAAATACAAAAGGGCTGGTCGTCATTACCTTTAGCTTTAAGTCAATCAATCATTTAATTCTTTTTTATTTAATGAAATTTACTTTCTTCAAGTTCAAGGTATGTCTTTCAATTTCTTGATTCAAAACCTAAACATTTAAAGGTATTTCAAAATATTTCAAAAAAAGAGACGGGCACAGAGAAGCATATATTTGGCAGGAACTGATGACTTAAACACGATATAGTTCGTGGTTAGTCACTTGTCAGTGAACAGTCAAGAAAAAAAAGAAGCAAGAGACATTAAAAGTCACTTTTACTTTTACTGAATGATCCAAACTCTAAAATAAAAAAGTGCCACACAGAGAAATACAAGAGGAATGCCTGTAAACTGATGACAAACTACAAGAGAGTCTTCAGCTGTAAAGAAGTAGCTTCTTAAACTGTTAATTCATAGCTTTTCTAACACATTATATTGTATTTGGGAATGCTAGCTCCAGAGTTTAAACACTTTCACATTGCTTAAAGTGAAAGGTATTCTGGTGGTTGTCCTAACAGAACCTATCCCTGCTCTCACAGGCTGAGAGGCAGGGTACACGCTGGCCATGCCAGCACTGTTTGCAGAAAAAGAAAAATACAATCAAAGAGTAAAAACAGAGGATTAGCTCGCCCGTATGACTCTCCAGTCCAGCCTTGAGCTACGGCTGCAGTTCCTGCAAAAACTGCTCAAAGGTTGACAAATAAAAACAAGTGTAATTGAAGCTGTATTTCAAGTCATTAGAGCCCGAGCTCAGGTTTTAGTAAAGGAGACATTTGAGTGAAACCGCACGGAGGAACGCTGGTCGTCTGCCAGCATGTATGTATATTTAAGATGTCAAAATAAGACTGGATATTTTGTCTGAGTTAGGGATTGAACTGGAACAGTGAAACTGTTTTTTCTGTGGTCCCTGAAATCAGAAAAGAAAGTTTATCAGCAGCTCGATATTGTTCTCTTTTCACCTTTGAGTTTGTGGGCAAAGCGAATAGACTTCTGTGGGGCCATTGTCTGGCATGATTGCACCAGTCCATCACACGTTTCTCTGAAGGATTAGATTGATCCACTGACTGGGAGGCGAACTCCTCGTGTCAGTACTGTACTGAACAACATTTTTTTTTTTTTTTTAAAGAAAAAGAGTGGATCGTGGGGGCTAAAGCTGTTTTTGTTTGTCTACTGAATTGAAATTAATTATTCTTCTTAGGCAGTGGAAAGTCAGTTTGGGGGCAGGGGTATGTATTATTTTCTGTCATTAAGTCGCTTTTGTCACCTTTTTAACCCTTACAGCGGATGTACAAGAGCGAAGGTGCCAAAGCCAAATAACACGATCAGTGTCTGAAGAAGATTAATGGCTGGTTAAAATAAAATGACACAAAAAAAGCAAAATTTTTCCAAAAATTAGGAAAGTGTTGCTTTAGACAGAAGTAGGTCAAGAGCAGTGCATTTATCTTTGCATCTGATCCTATAAAATAAAGAAATTCAAGTCTTTAAGGACAAAGAGCCCACGTAGCTGTCTACTTTAATAAAATTAAAGAAAACTCTATAACTTAATACAGTGTGAGTATATATATGTTTTTTTTGTTTTTTTTTTTGCATAATATCGCGGCCCTGTTTGTGTTTGCAGAAACTCTGACACTTTGGCCTGCGGGGATTTTTAAAGCCCATTTGTCAAGTCAGTGGACAAATGATATTTTAATGGTGCGAGGTTTTAATCCCGAAGCCCGGAGCCAAGGTAGCTCATTTCTGAAAGCACCCAGGTTCATTTAAAAAAGAAAAAAACAAAATAGGAAGTTTCAATGTTTGCAAAAAGTCACATTAACTTTAAAAAAAATGAAAAAATTGAAGCTTGGACATCTGTCAAATAATTATATTTAATTAACAATAGCTGCATATTGTAAGAGCGCCATGAGAGAAACGGGTTTTCCTGCTCTATTACGACACTTTAAGAAGCTTTTAATGCAAAACAAACACGTGCGACCTCTTTGAACCATCTTCATGGGATGCTGTTTTTTTCTCAAAGTGTGCTGATACCAATATAGAAATGAGATGTGGAGATCGAGGACCGATATTTTGCAGTGTGACGGTTCCATCCTGAAGGCGTCGACGTGTGCGCAAACTGAAACTGGATCTGGATCTGTTTTACAATCCAAGAAGTCACGGCATTTTATACCTGTTGAGTTTATATATAATTAATTTTATTGTCAATTTCCTTGCTGTTAATAGAAAGCTGAGATTACCTACTAGCTTCTGAAAACGTCTAAAACAAGAGATAAATTAAGGACTGAATGGGGGACAAATGCCCCCCTAAAATCAGAAAGTTAAACACCCTCCGAGCTGTCATGTGTGACTAGTTGACATTCTCAAATCCCGTCTTGGACTAAATGTTTTACGTTCCCCCTCGTCTCTTTTTTTTTCTCCCCTCTTTCTCTCTCTCAGACGGTGATTTATACACACAACATGTTGCACAATGGGAGCCTTGTTTGCTAAATGGGATAGCCTTAATGGAGACTTATATTTCCAGGATTATATCTGTATTCAGTTGCAAATGATTTGGAGGGGGGGTCGTTTCAATACTCTTCCTCTGTCTATGAATAATAGTATCATTTGAATTAAGTGGACACCTGGTGCAGTGGGTAAGGCTCTGAGGCGCGCTGTTGACCCGCTACCACTGCCAACTTCCCTTTTTCCCAGCCTGTCCTTATCCGTCCCTCCAAGCCTCCAATTTCATTCTCCCTCCACGAAATGCCACACACTTGTAACTTTAGTCTCCCTTCGGCAAAAACTTGCTCTCTCCTGAAAGGCAAAGGGATAAAAAAACAAAACAAAAAAAACTTTAAGAGAGGAGGGAGAGGGGCTGAGGGAGGGAGACAAATTCTTATCAATCTCCTCTTAGATTTGAGCAAAGTCATTTGAAAGCGCGGTGTAATGTTTCAGGGAAAACTTCCAATTAAATACTGTAAAAAGATAAAATAACAGTACCCTGGACCTGCCCATGCTGGTATTAAAGCCCCCTTTTGTTGATTTATTGTACATTAGCCACTGAGCCATGCAAGGAAGAGGACATTTCAGAAGGGATTCTATTTGTATGCATCCTGCGTCTGCTCCACACACAATCAGGCCTGTATTGCGTTTTGCAAATTTATACCAGGATGTAGGTTTAGAGTGTTCTCCCCCCACCTCCCCTGAAAGAAAAAGAAAGTTTTTCAAGTAAGTGTCTGCTTTCATGAGCACAAGTGATTGAGGCTCACAAACAAAGCTTTGTTTCTAAACTCACAGATGTACAGGCCGGCTGTAGCTTTGTCCTCTGGCCCTGAGAAGCATTCATAGATTTCTATTAGAGCACAACATTGGATTGTTTGGAAATACTTTTAGAGTGGACATCCAATAATAACCCAAAGCTTTCCCAGGGCTGTATTTTCACCCAAGAGGGGGAACGAAAGAAGTCTTTTCTGAACCAGATATCAGATAAAAAGGAAGTAGCATTCTTTCTCTTCAAACGTTCTTTCTTCCCGATTTTTGCTTTGTGCGACGTCCTGAGAAACTAATGAGTAGCGAGCATTTGAAATTAAATGAGAGCAATAATATTTGGCCCTTTACACTCCAAATGAGATTTGGGGAAGCAATATGGTGGTACTCAGAGGTAATATTTGCATTCTACATTACTGCACATCAGTAATTAAAGATACTTGTAATACTTTAGTATTTTTTCCTGTGCTCTGCAACAGTTTGGAAGCAAATATTGCACTTTTGTATTACACTACATTTATTTAAAGACTACAATTAATCTTTAAATCAAGAGTTTAAATTAGAAAACACACCACGAGCTTTGCAAATTGTCAGAACACACACACACACACACACACACACTTATTTGTCTCTCACACTCTTACACAAACATCTCGCGCAGGCTTCCCAAATTGTTAATAGCAACACTGAGGGGACATTTGCCTTTTGACCTTTTGAAGTGCTAAAACGTATCAACTTTTTCACAAGAAATAAAGCAGAGGCGAGTAAAATAAAAGTAATGCATATGTAACTTCTTTTATTCTCTGTTATCAGACATTCTTGTGACCCCTTTGAAGAATTAGACCCCTGTGATGAAAGCAAAGAAGAAGAAAAACAACAGCAGTTCTCAGACGCTTCTCAGTAATGCACGTTTCCCTCATTTTTCAGCCAAGTGCCTCCCCGAGAGCGAAACATTTTCAGTAGAGGAAAGCGGCTGCAACGCAGGACTGAGGCTGATCTGTTAACAACAAACATATTGCTGGAAAACGCTTCAGCGCTACAGTTCAAAGTTTCAGAATCCATCGCTCATTTACGAAACTAAGATCTGACTGTTTATAAGATGCATTTAACATTTAGTGTGAAGCATCTTTGTGACTGTGCAGTGACGAAAAACGTTTGTTTCCAGGCACGATCTGCATCGGTGATCTACTTTGATCATAAAGGGAGAATATGTGGATCACTGTTTTGTGAATATTTAGTTTTCACTCGTATCGCTGCTTTTTGTCTTAAAGATCAGAAACTTACACTTAACACGAGTCCGTCGTGTGTTAGGGTGAGGCTTTACAGCAGTTGAAAGGTTACAGTCATATGAAAATCGTGAATAAAAAGTTGATCAAACTTACATTTCTTTTTGTTTCAATTCAAAGCGACGGTGAACATTAATTATCTTGTAAACATGTCAGATTTAGCCATGCAGTTAATTTTCACTGCACCAGGTTGTTGTTTTTTAAATATTTTAGAAATAATCGATGAATGAAAAAGTTTTTATTGACTTAAACAAAAAAAAAAGGAAAAAAGAAAGGAAAACACTTGCATAGCCTCTGCAGTACTACAGTGTACCCCCAGAGGTACCAGTATTCCCATTTTAGACACTATATTAAACAGTCCAGAACAGTAAACGCCTCCTTATACAAATGATACAAATCAGATTTTTACTGTCATTCTTTCAGTCGGTTTTGTTCATTTTACTTCCTTTTCTTGCAGGATTTTTAAAGCTGCATCGTTTCAGTTTTTGCTCCTTTAAGAAAGTCTGAATGTCACTCTTGTTACTGCAGCTCACACACAGAAAGGGAAGCGCAGTCATGCCGGAGTTAGAGGACAGAGGAACAATTATCCCTCTAATTCTCTTGTCGATACAGTTATGTCTTACGTGGTCGATGGACACGTCGTTGTTATTCTTGATCAATACTGAGACACTTCATAACACATCTGAGGTGTGATAGAAGCTGATATCCTGCGTGACACCTTCTGATCCCTATTTAGCTATGATTGCAGGCGTTGGCATGAATCTGTATGGCTGGTTATGGATTAGCTACTTTGGCCCTGAAGTGGCTGCAGTCGATGATGTGATTAAATCAATGATCATCTCCGCGAAACCTCTTTGATTCGTTCTCGTTTGGCCGCACAGCAGAACAGGCCAGAGCGTCTCGGCAGCAAAGGGATAATTTACACAGGCTGCATGTCAAAGACGTGACACGTTCACTGTCCACAAACAACCCTGGAAAATGCATTATTTCTTCTTCAAGGATTAGAAATTGTGGATTATGTAGAAAAGCAAGAACTGCTGGAAAGAACAAAATCTTGTGCACATTAAACCTTGACTGCTCAGAACGAGTGTGACAAAATCAAGGCTCACTTACTGGTCTTTTCAGGAGTATAATCTCATGGTATTGCAGTACAATATTAGTATTTACCTTGTTAAATTGCACATTCCTTTTTTGGCATAGTTGGATATCTATGTTTTTAATTTTGATAGATAAGATATTTTGGGATGGAGAGGTTCTGTTTTTTTGGTAGAATTTTTTTTTTCTAGATTTTGATGCTTTTTTAAATTCATTTCATTTTAAATTACAGATTTAAAGATTTGTTTTTTTGGTATTGATTTTATCTTTGCATTTTGTTTTAGATATATTTAGATTTTTTTGTAAAGAATGATAAAAAGATTTAATAGATTTTTACCATTTTCTCTTTCAATAAAGTCTAATGTAATCTAAAGCGTAAAGTCGTTCTGTGTATTTTTACCTGCTGTGACTATTTAATTAACCAACATTCTTCTCTTACATAAACTTAATAATGAATCTTTTTTGTTTTTTAATTGTTGTAAAACTTTTATTGCACATTGGATAAAATGAGCTGTGCTGCCACTCTGCCTCGGTTATGTCTAGACTACCGGAAATGCAAAATTGCATCTGCTTACAGCCACTAGGAGCTCTAAAAGAGTTGCTGTTGGGAGGATAGCAGAGAGCTGCAGAGGCTGCAGCGAGCAGGGAAGTTTGTCTGCATGCAGCTGCTGAAGCTCGGGCCCCGGATGTGCTGTAATACTGTTGTAAAGACGACTGGACTCTCTTTACTCTTTGCATTGCATGACATTTGTTTTTCTCTTTCCCCACTCCTCCTCTTGTCCCCTCCCCACTCCTCTCTCTTTGAAAAGGCTGTTTGACGTACATGCTGCCATTTTGCAACATGGTTTTAATGTGAGAAGAAAAAGAGTGTGTGGCATGTATACAAACAGAAGCATATATGGGGTTTAAGCACCACTATTGTGAGAAAATTTGACTCTCTTTCTCCCCTCTCCTTTTTCTCCATAAGCACCATCCCCGTCAGAAAGCGTCAACGAGCCTCTGCAGCGTCTTGATGTTGCCCGTTACTTTGCCTCAGGAGCAGACATAACACAAACATCACCCTGATGACAGACTTTGTCAGCTGCCTGGCTGTCTGTCTGTCCAGCTATTGATTATCCTTCAGCAGGAGGTCATAAATGACCCATGATCATGTGCCTGAAAAACATATTCCCAGCATCTGACCTGTCACTATAGGTTAATCAAATAAACCACACCGGCCCCACGGAGCATGACTTTGCAATTATCCGTAACTTACTCCTCCTGCCCTACCTTTTATTGCATCATTAAAGTTGGGGGGGAGTTGGGTCGACGACTGAGGGTGACAGCAACTCTGAAAAATCCCAGCGTGGAGCGGTTTACTTGAAACGTGCCGAAATGAAGCAAAACGAGAGCGAGTCCGAGCTTTAACAGAGGAAACCAAAAATAATGCAAACAAATCACAAGTTTCCCATCACACTTATGTTTGAGACAAACTAAGACAAACTTCCTTTTGGTTATATCTGCGGTACCCTCAGTGCTACCTCTTGAGTGTGTTTGGGTTGAGTTAAGGACGATAATAACTGCAGAAGAACGTCATAAAGTTCTACTTTGAGAAACAAAGGAAGCATTTTGTGTTGCTCATAAGAAAGAAAGTTTTTACTGGGTTGTAAATTTCCACAGTTAAAACAGTGGGCACAAATATTGTGCAGGAGGTATAAATATTAATATTATCTAATGTTATTGAACATTTTTAGTGCAAAGAAGGAATACCCAGGAGAGAGTCACATTAGCTAAAAATCACTTCAGTTCAGTTATAGTATCATTGGATGTCCAGCAAAACCTGCTGCTCCGTGTGTGCAACCTGCTAAATATCATGATAATTATACAGCAAATAATATGTCCAAAAATCATTGAGATATTTTAGTGTGCATTGCTCATATTTATACATGCTTTCTTCCTTTAGCATATTGCTAACAGGTGTAGCACAAGCTAGACTTCAAAAGTGAGCAATGTGCTGATATTTTCTACGGATTTTCCCAATTTTTGGCTTCAACTAACCACAAAATTGATTAACTTGCCCCATTTCTACATACCACGGCGTCTAACAGCTGTTACTTGAGCCGAGTTGAGCAACTTCTCTGCCAATCGGGTGCTATGCAATACTTAAGACCTACAACGGTTCCCTACAATGTCTGCAGTAAGTCACAGAAGTTCAGTGTGCCTTTGATCAATGAAGACAATCTTACCTGCAACTTTAAAAATCAGCTCCTCATATGATTGAAAAGTAGCCTCTCTCAGCAGGCCAGAGCCTGACTGGGAGACCAGCAGCAGAAAGTTTAACCCTGGGAATGTGTGCCATCTTGCATGATAAATATCAGTGATTTGCTCCAGGCTTCAGACTGTGACTCACAGGAAGTAACTGTTTGAGTTGGTTTGCACAGATGGAGACCATTCTTAGTCAACATTCACATAAAAAAAATCAGTCTGGGCCCTTTTAGTTTAGTTTTCTCTTTTTCCTCGCCTCCTTTTCGTTGTGTGCAGAGAGCTGAGGAGCTTTACTGTTTGACTTGGTGGGAGACAACACCTTTATTTGTTTGCAGGATCTTTGTGAGGTTTTCCTTCAAATTTCACAAGGATCTGCAACTTTTACACGGACATGAGTAAGACAGACCTTTTAATTTACAATTAATTTCACAGAAGTCAAATGATTTATTTTATTTTACATGAGAATTACAGTTCAGAGCAGTGACGCAGTCCTCTGACGCTGATATAATAGTGCGTGTGAAACTGTTTTTCTTTCTTTCTTTTTTTTCAGTTTTGTGATCTAATGATGATGTGGCATGGCGAGATTTCGGCTGTGGCTACGAGCATTTATTGGTTTAAGTTATGAGGACGGTCATGAGTTTCTCCTGGTGTGCTTTACGTTGAGTTTCCTAATAATTATTCTGTCCACTGTCTGCCTCCCACTGAGAGCCACGCTGAAGGAGGAGGCTAGGAAATCTTCACATATGTTGCTTTAATGTGTGAAAGTCGCCTGCAGGGCTCCTCTTACTGCTTCAGTATGTGTTTCTGCTGGTAGTGGAACAAGTATTTAGATGTTTAACATCAGAAAAGGAGGTGATACGGCAATCTGAAAGTACTCCAGTAGGTCTAGAAGCGTTAGATTAAAAACGTTTTTAAGAGCACAAAAGAAAATGCGCTTAAGTCGAAACTGTTATGATACTAATAAAGAAGTACATCCTTTACAATGGCGTTTTGTTGAAGTTGGAGATAAATCATGTACTTCCCAAGTGTGTGGCACTTTTACAAACTAATCCTATGTTATCGTTATCAACCAAGTCAATTGTAGCTGGTCAGTAAAAGTACCGAGTAGAGGCTACAGGAAAAAAGGAAACAGACAAGTGCTTTTGGGGATTTTTAGGTTTTTAAAGAGCTCATAAAAATGTGTCTTTAAAATTTTCTGAATTTTCTGTATATACTCTTAAAGGAGTTGGGGATTTTTCTAGGCACATTTAGCAGAAACCCTTTAGGTTAAAACTCCACCAAACCTCCTCAGCTGAATATTTGGCATAAAGTCGATGTTTTATAGACAAGTTTTATTGCTGCATATTGAAAATTTGCATATTTGCTACAATGTATGTGCTGTTAATTTAATGTTATCTATTTAAAGATGTGCTTATTTGCATATTCGTCAAAACACAGTTGTAAATACTAGTTAAGGCAAATTCTTCATTTTTAATTTTTGCATTAAGGTAAAAGGTTGAAACTGATTAGAGTTTGAATTGTTTCCAGTCATCATTTATCCTACAGAAGCAACGTTTTTAGGATTAAATCTTTCTATACAACAGATTTGGAGTGATATAAGGAAAAGTCTTGTGTAAAACGTTCAAAGAATGGAGAGTTAGGTGCTACATAAATGAGGATTTCTGGCTCCAAACATGAGACTAATGCATTTTAAGAAAGCTGCTGTTAATGCGTGTTATTAAATTCCATTACATTTCCCTTTTTTTTTACCAACAGAGATGAGCCTGACACTTCTTTAGGGAACTGCTTACATTTGTACGTTTTAACTTTTTATTTTTATTGTGTACTGCTTACACAATACAAAATGATCTTTTGTATTGTGTTATAGGTCCAAGTTTATGAACATGTATGTATAGATATGCAAATGAGGCATAGCCTCATTAGACATACACTTCTGAAACTATAATGTGTATTTTGGGAATTTTATTTCCATTAGTACAAGAAGAAACATTATGGAAGCAAAATAGTTCAAAATGTTTTTTTTAATATCTTTTTATTTAAAAAAAAAAAAAAAAGTTATTTAGATGTACAGCCTTTAACTTGTTGGCCTCTTTTGTAACCAGGACGAGTTTAAAAATGTAAACCATCAGGGGATAATGCATTTGACCTCATTTGAGTGAAAAGAAAAAGACGTCACTGACTTTCTGCAGTTTACTCGGCATTATTTTATTCATATTTGAGTCCAAATGCTGATCGTTGCTGCAATAGCTGAAATTCAAACTCAGATGGCGACTAATAAGTGGGGTGAGGGCAAGGCCAGCTTTACTTGTTTTTCAGATTAAGAGAGAGCTAACTGGATTATTTGTCAGAGAGCTGATGTGAAAATCTATTTCTGCTGATGCTCAGTGAAACAAAAGGCTAGCTGCAGGTAGCCTGCTTTGTTACTCAGCTGGGAAAAGACCTGAATCTGAAACAATCTATTCTTATTCTAAACAACTGTGTTGCTTAATTGTTTCTGAGATAAGAAAGGGGCATCCTGCTGGTACATTTAAGCCCTCCTCTTCTTTCTTTTAAGAAATCTATTACCCAAGAGGTTTTGCCTTTCTCTTCACCTTCAATTTAAACACTTGTAGCTTTAGTTCACCCAAGAAATTATTTATTCCACAAAAGATTTTCTGTCCTAAGACATGGCGGTGCGTTTAAGGAAAGACACAAGGAAAGCAAAGGCATATTGTCCTCCGTGTCTTCCTCTACCTGCCTTTGATTTTATGTGCATGAAGGTTGTAATTAGCTTCTGTTTTATTGCCTGTTTTGTTCTAATCTGCAAGTTTGTAAGAAGGAACGATTTCCTTTTTTTCCTGAAATCTGCAGCTTTTTTGCCGTTAGGTGGTTTTCAGTAGGTTTTCATGTCAACAGAGCCCCAAACACATAATTATGAAGCTTTTATGTGTAAGACAACAGCAGCTGATGGGGTGTTTTATTCTGTGTCCCTGTTTCTCTCATCCTGCTTTAAATGGGTGAATTATCTCAGCACCCTTTCAGTTTCCTCATACAGCTAAAGTTTACAAATATTTACACCTATTTCACGTCATTCTGCACTTTAACTGATTTATATTGTCATTTTTTTTTTCTACCTTAGCCAATTTCCTCTTTTGTCATCCCAGCCCACTGGTATCATCACTTTCCTCATTTCCAGCTTGAAGGCGATCCTGACACCCGGGACGTCATGTGAAACCATGAAGGACAGGAGGCAATAAGCCGGAGAATAGCAGCAATCTTCAGGAAAGTTCTCCATTCACTCTCACTCCCGCACTTCTGTGTCCTCTTATCCAGCCTTGAAGATAAAGAAAAAAAAATCAATACAGAAACACAGTGTTAGATAAAAGCAGAGAGGGGGGAACGAGCCGAGCCAAGTTAGGTGTAGTGAATTAAAGCGATCAGAAATTTCCCCGACACTCAGCCCTCAGTCTACATAACCTAACAGCCCTGCCTTGGTGCTGTCTGTCACTCTGCGCTCTCCGTTCAATCCCTCTTTGTTCGCTTTTGATTTCTTTTTGGTCTATTCTCCGTTTGCTTTGTGTTTTGGGATGAAGAACCAGATCCCATTCAACCACAATAACTGCTGAGTGAAGGTTGTGGCTATTGCAGGGGAGACTGTCTGGGTCTGAGTCTCCATCTCAGCTTTGACGACTGCTGGTCTCTCTTAAGGGACGTGACCGTGTGGACCGGAGTCATCAGCCCTCTTGTTTTAAAGCAGAACTAGCTGTTAGAGATGGTGGTGTTGGCAGTTCATTGCACAAGAATTTTCTCAGCATCTATGGATGGATTGAAAAAAAAACTTTTGCATAGACATTCATGAACCCCAGAGGGCCCCCGAGGACCCCCGAGGACCATGAATGTCTGGCCTTTTTTTTCCGGTTTTACGGAAAAACTGAAAAATCTCAGGAACTATTGAGGCGAATGCCATAAAATTCAGACCACATGATATAAAGGAAAGTAAATATACGTGTCAATTTTCCATGTAATTTTGTTACATGAGTACAATGTAAACCATTAATTTTAATGGAATAAATCTGTGATTTTATATATTTCAGTAGAATTTGTGTTTATGGGGGCCAAGAATATTTTTTTAATTTGACATTAATACTTTTATTTTCTGTTTAGTTAATATGTGCACTAACATACTTCAGGAAAAGCATTATTTGGGTTTTTAAAAAATCCCTTTCACATTAGTCAAGTTAAAGAGCAGACTGTATATAAAAGATGGCTACAACCACTGTGGCATCACCCACTGATTTTTTTCAATTTCCATCTATTATCCTGCTTTAATTTGCCCTACATTGTGCCACCATTTACAAAATGAACATTTCAAGGGAAAAGTAACAGAATACAATAATTAGAAACTGATTTTATTTTCTGCACTTCCTCTCGTGGCCACTTAAAAGGTTACTCAGCTTCCAAGTTTACAGCTTAAAACATGCATGTTTACAGGTACAAACTAATGTTTATAGTCGTTGGGTGAATTTTTAAATAACTCATCCGTTGGGATAATAGAGTAAGGGGCATGGCTATTTGAATCGAGGGTGTCCCAACACAGGGAGTTATAGCCAAATGCTGCTGAACACTGGAAAAAATTTGCTTGTTTTGCATCACTTTGATGCTGATGGCTGCTTGCAGACATTACAGGCTCCAGTTGCCTAGGTAACCCTCTAATCAATTTGCGGCCAGGTCATATGTCAATCAGTGGTATTCTTCACTCTGACTGGCAGTCACTTCAAGTGCTGGACTGGAAGTTGAGAAAATGTTGTCTCGGGTCCCGCCCACTTCCCATCGCTTGCAGATTTTTCAGAAGTTGCTGAATATCTTTCACTTTATGTGGTCTCTGGCCGCTGCATGGCTTCCCGTGTGGATGAAGCTTAACGCTGCGTATTCAAAATGCAAAATAAAAACTAATGGGTTATGTCAAAGTAGCAACTGTAAGTCCATCTTTTATATACAGTTTATGGTTAGGAGACAAACTCCTTCTGTGTAGAACAATCTTCTCCATATTCTGGATTAGAATGGTCAAAGATGGTTGAGTTAGATGATACAAAAGATCTCCTATGTGAGCAGCTGTGGTTTCGTCCACCTTCGACCTTCGATGTTTTGTTTTTCTGGTCTAACTGTCAAAGAACTGCATAGTTTCATACATTTGGAAAAACTGGGATAGCTTATAAAAATTAATTCATCATCGTCATCATTGTCAAAAAAATGTTTACTTTGGTTTACGAGCAAATATCTACCAAAGATTAGCTGCACACTCAGCTCAACCTTTAGTTTAGCACCTAGTTAAAAATATGCTAAGGCGGCAAGCATGACGAACACCGTACCTGCTGATTTTACAGATTTTAATGGCGCGTCTAAAAGACAAAAAAGTTAATAAAATACACAGTAACCGACTATACAAACCTATGGAAAACGCCATTAGTAATGTAATTACTAATTACTCATATTAGCTTATTTATCTATAAGTCCAGCTACTAACATGCTAAAGTTAGCATTTAAAAGAATAACTTGCCCTAAATTCAGTCTCTACTATCCTGACTTCTTTTGTTTTACATGCTTCTTTTTCAAATCCTCTGTGTCCATTTCTATTTTCACCCCCGTCCTCTCTTTCCCGCAGTCCTCTGTTCCTTCAGCTCCTCAGGTATCAGATCACATCGACAACTGATGAGTTGTAGCAGATATCAGGGTTGTATGTGACGCTCTGAAGGGTGTATTTCAAAAGGTTTTGGGGTCATATTTCACTGTTTCAGGGCTGAGGTACCGTCATGTATTAATTAAAATCCAAATACCCCTATTGATTGTGTTATCAGGCTAGTGCAGCCTGGGCCTGCTGTATTGATCCAGCCTGTGATTTACGATCATTTTCTAGAAAAATCCCTTTGTGTGATTATATGAGGAAACAGAGCCTGAGTGAGTGCAATTCTTTTAGGGATATTATAGAGCACAGTGCCAGTGGTGGAGGGCTAAACAGACTGCCACCCTGAAGCCCCTCACAGGAGAGATATTTTCGACCAAAAAAATTGTTATGATCCTCTTGGTTTCAACGAAAAGTAAATCAAAGGAAGCAGCTGGCTCTACACTCTCATGACTTACAAACTGCGGCTGCAGCCTGTGGCTTTCAGCATCGCACCTCTTAGATAATGTGGGTAATTTAGAAATCCCACCCTATTAATGAGCTTGACTACATTCCCAAAATATACTTTTAAAACTCATTCTCGCTCATGGGTAAAAACATTGCACAATTACCTACAAAACAGCTCAAAAATTTCCCCTTGTTTTAGTTTAAAGACGTGTAACAGTTCATTAAAACCTCAAAAGTAAAGAACAATATTTGCAGTTTCGCTGGTGTCTTTTTGCTTTTCCACACTGAGTCAGTGCGCTGTCACTGTGTAGAAACACTACAGTCATAAATCAAAGAAACTCTTTGGCATGCCTCTTGGGCTTAACCACCTTACTCCAGTGTGCTATGGCGAGCCATATGCGATGACTTTGTCAGCAAGAAGGCTGTAAAACTGACAGTGATTTAAACCTGAATGAAATAAGCCGCTTGGACAAACACTTTCATCATGTCATACGTTAAGTACTTGCAGCACAATGCTGCTTGTTCCAAAATACACAGAAAAGACTGTCATTCACAATTCCTCCCTCTTTCTCACAAATAAATAGCGAAGGACAACAGACAACCCTGACTAGGACAGGGAACAGGTGTGTGTCAAATTTCAAAATAAAAGTCCTCCGTGTTTTTTTTTTCAATGGAAGATTTTAATGGACCAATAAGCTGTAAAATTTCAGAATTCTTCATTTTCACACATGAATCGATTTAAAGCTACTATTAGTTTCCCTGGCTGTTTGTGGTTTTGAGTGCATACCACATGGGGAAACAAACTCATATATGTGTATGTCAGTTATTGATGCTTTGGCGTCCTGGAGCTCAGTAAAGAGGCTGACTGTTACGTACACCTGCGTGCCTGAAAAGGTGGCTGGCCACTTAATTAGGTACATCTGTGACCGTTTTATGTGGTGCACTTGTGTGTCTAATTAAATGGCTGTTCCCTGTAGTAGTTACACCTGTGGTCACTTTATTAGGTACACCGTGTGCCTGGCCACTTTATTAGGCACACTTGAGTACCTGGCCCCTTTTTTAAGTACACCTGTCTACTGAGCCATTTTATTAGGTACATATTCCTTACCAAATTTTAACATCAACCTACTGGAGACAAATCAACGATCTCTGGGCTTAGCAATAATGCTACAGTAATTTCTCCAGAAATTGTACAGTCCAGTTTTTTCCACTGGATTTGCTGGGCAGCTGTGAGATCTTCATTGGATCTTCAGGTGATCCAGTGAGGTAGTTCATGACCCCAGCTGATATTTCTAGCAATACATGTTTTTTTTCTACTGTACCATAATTTTGTCAGCCTATTTCTGCTTTAACTTTTTCTAGTTTTTAAAGGAATTGTCCCATTGCTATGGTGAGGATAATGGAAAGTTATGTAGGGGTCACGGTTTTTTTTGGGGGGGGGGTTTTGCTGTTTTTTTTTTTTAAAGGTTTTTTTTAAGCTTTATTTTAACATAATCTTTCCCTTGTAATTACTACATTGTAGTGTTTTTCTCTGAGCCATGGCTAACAGATGTAAGAGTAGTCATGAGGCAAATACAAATGCCTGACAATGAAAGCAGCTCTACTGAGTCAGAGTAACCTCTTCTTGCATAAAGAAAATATTGAAAACCATAATTAATGACATATTTTAGAATATCAGTCATACATAAAAGAAAACATATAGGTATGACAACTAGATGTATTAAATAAAAGTATTCTTATGTAAAATATAAAATGCTAATAAATGACCTCACTCTGTCATTTTAGTCACTACAATGAATAGTCAAAAAAAAGCAAACAATAGCATCCTCTGGTCACATCCTCACATATTTATTATGCCACAGCACAAATGAGGGCTCTTACATTCTTCATTAGCACAGGATGTTATTTGATCTGTAGATTTGTCCACTATCAATGAACCTCTTAGGAAATGAGGCTTAGCTAAAAGAGCTTTAAAAGAATATTTGGAAAACGTTAACACCAGTGTCCTCATAAGTATGTATTAAATTATTTTATTCAACTTGGTCCAACAGTCTATCAACTTCACACTTTAGAAGTGAATATTCCAGCAATATTATAGGTCACTTTAAAGTTCACTATAAATCTTCTGCTCATATTAAGACAACTAGAAGTACAATTTGTTGAGTTTAACCAGTTTTTGACTCCACAACATTAGCCTGCAATCATCACCATGTAGGCCAGTCAGGTTTAAGTTAACACATTGAAGCTCTTTAGGTAAAAATGTGTGCATAAACATTTTTATTATTCCCTGCAGATTCTCTGTGAGGCTTTTCCTGTTAGTCAGTAAATACCTCGGTATGAATAGATAGTTTCAAAGTCTTGCCGTGTCTTTCAGCCTGATATATCTCTGGAAAGTTTTGCATTTTTCTCGTGGCTGATCACTGTCTTCAGGGGCCATTAGCTTGTCATATCTCCATCTGTGGCCTCATGCTCTGTACAGCAGCCCTCGCATTCCTCAGTTGGCACCGGCTGATGAGCCGCTGGTGTAGCTGCGCCTCCTTTTAACTGCTAGTAAATCACTGCTTACTGTAATTTTCATACAGCAAAAATGTGGTTGCAGAAAATCTTCTCAATTCTGACGAATCAAATTGTGATCTTGGCGAGTACATCAACCTCACTCTCAATTTCTTGCTCAGAAATGACCGATACGCAAATGCGCCAGCAACTTCAACATTACAAATGACAGATTTTAACTTTCATTTACTATTAATTCAAACATAATTGGTGTATTTGGCCTATTTGCAAACACTATTTTCACATACACAAACACTTTGTTATGTTAATTGGTATCTTTTCCAAGTTCTTGTAGAGTGGACAAAACATGAATGAATGTAATCTATATTAAATGTGATGTTGTTTTTAGGAGAAGTCCTTGTTGATTTCCTGAAAGAAAAGAAACACCTTCTATGCTACTCGGTGCCATAGCCACTGATGTCACATTTCCTGTGTTTTTTCAGCAGTTAGTGGATATCAGGCTAGAATGATTATTACTGACTATAGCAACCCATGTTTGGAAATTTAATCCTCTTCCTCCTTTATATCAGATTTTTTGGCATATAATTATAGGCGGGTACGGTTTGATTTGTACAACAAAATGAACATTATGTAACACGAGGAAGTATGACACAAAAAAAGAAAACCATGAGTCACTGAGAGCGAGGCATCCGGTGGTAATGGTTTGGGTTCTTTTGTGCCATGATGCCTGGTTTCTACAGATGTAATGCTGGTGCCTGGTTTTGCTACCAACCCACATTTCTGCAGGTTTGACAATTGAGTATAACATTGCATTAAGCAGCAAAACTTCATGTTTGTGACCCATGTGATGAAAATTATAGTGGACAAAATCTGCAAATCATCTGTGAGTTTCTTGCCATAACCCATCCCTTAGTTACTTACTTCAATGGGTCCAAATCTGGGCCCAGCAATTTTGTGGTGCAGTACTTGTGCCAGCTTTTTGGCACCAGCACAGGTCTTTTTTTTTTCTTTTTTTTTTACTGGAAATGCCTACAGCTGGTTCTAGATTTGGCACTGGCACTGGATTGGTGGAAAAAAAGTTGCAGGAGAAAATTAAGGCTGAGTGCACACCAAAACATAGTTGTTCTGAAAGATCACTTTAAACAGTGCTCTCTTCCAGAACAACAATGCCTTCATCCACATGAATCAATATTGGCTTTAAAGTGTTGTGAATCATATGATATGGCCTTTAAAGTCATTTTTATGAGGTACACACTGATCCTGTGGTCCAATCCAAAACAAAGGTACTTTATGTTGTTTTCCGTGTAATAGCTTCATCCAGGATTCTTAAATTAAGCCAGTGTTTGCATTGCAATCTAACAACACAACTCCACTTACTGCTGCTCCAAAATTAACTGGAGACTTCTTCCGCCCTGCTGAAAAAAGCTAAGCAGTTTTTGTAGCATGGGTCACCTAAATAGCATCATGAATAACACCCAAGTGCCTTTTTTGTTTCATTATTAATTACGTGATTTGTGTATTTTTAGTGTAATTGCTTACTTTCGGCACTTATTTATTAATGAATATAATTTATTTAAGTGGCTCAGCTAGGATTACCTTTCCTCGTCATATTAAACAATATAAACGGATACATTTGTTTGTCTAACAGATGTTCACAATGATTAAAATCAAGTGGTGCTTCGGGCATTGAGTGGCGTCTGCACTGGTGGAGGCCAAGTTAAAATCTGGAAGAGATCATGGTCAAGTAGTAGCTAGTTTGATTTTGTGTGCGGATGCTGGTTACAAAGAATCAATATAGAATCAAGGAGGGTTGAGTTTCTAGATAAGCGTTCTTGGCCACTCTGGCTATTCATCATAAGTCTGTAGAAACCTGATAGGTCAGAAGAAATTATATTCGAGCAAGAGTGGGGCCTCCTTATCTCTCTATAGCAGGGGAATAGGAGACATGCCGATCAATACCAGGCTGTTGTGTAGTACTTGCAATTATCAACAGCTGATTCTGTTGTCCCCCAGCTGCATCTTTTAATACCACATAATTACAAGTTTGGGGACAATGTCTGGTGAAAGGGGATTACAGCTTTGCTCAAGTATGCCTCATTCTTCTCTCAGCTTTGAAATAGCGACAGTCTGTGGAAGGGATTCAAACACATTTTATTGTACACCTCATACTCTTGCATACTTTCTTTTTTTAAAGGATTTTTTCATTTATCGATAACTGAGCTGAGTTTAAGTTTAAACTCTGGTCTATATTGGCTGCTATTATGTCAACCAACCAGTAAGACATATATATAAGCTACAAAAAAAGATGTATTCAGCCTAGTTTTATTTTCAAAACGAGCTCATCTGGGTTCATCTTACACACTTTCCTGATGCTCACTCGAGGGAGGATTTCTTCTCCGACACATTTTTTAGTCTATTATGGCGCCAAATTGTGGGAGGTCGTAACAAATGAAGCAAGGGCTCCAACACCTCCTGTGGTATCCTGGCAGTAGCCTATCGCAGGCGGCTGAAGGGCATCTAATGATGGACCGGAGGCGGAGGCAACAAGGAGAGCGCCGGTAGCTCGGATAAACCAGGGAGTCTCACTTCCGACAGCCACCAGTTAAAGATCGGATCTACGTGCGACCTGAGCGAGATTTTTACGCACAAAGTTTGACTTTACGCACGTACCCAATCCTACGAAATCTGATCTGTTAGGGAGTTACCTCTTCCGTCGCGCTGATTCTGGGCTTGAGGCAGTTTTAGGTGTTCAGCCTATTTTCTCTGAAGCTGCTCCTGCTAGTGTTACGCTTGTGCCTGTGTGAGAGGGATTCAGCTGGGACATCGAGCCATCCACCTCCCGAGGAGTCAACTCAAAGTGGAATGTCTAAGCTGATCCAAGAGCTGAGAAAGGAAATAAAACAATCTTAGACTCAAACGGACTATCTAACGATGCAGCATTTGACCACAGAGTTAAAACCAAGACTGTTCCGAAACGCTTAAGACTCCCAGGAGTTCAGATCGGACTAAACCATGTTGGCTGCTCGGAGATGTGCGTAAAATCAGCCGCACATCGGACAGGAAGTGAACTAATTATTATTAAACACCATCCCTCATTTCCATATCTACCGCGAGTTGGCTGGACAGCAGCCAATCACCCATCGAAAAGCAGCTAGAGCCGTAAAAGCATTATCCTTCCTCCCATCATAATTACACTGACATGCGCAATCTGCACTCGGGCATCAACACCATCCTCCGATCTCTTATTTCACCGAACCCGCTCTCCCCGAAGCGTCCCATTCGCTGCTTGTAGATGATTTGGCGAAAGGCAGCAGCGAGGCGCACAAACAGATCAACATGTCCCGGCGAAAGCAAGCCAAGCCGCAGCACCTCAAGTCAGATGAGGAGGCGACACAGACCGGACTGCTCTGCAATAATGGTAGGTATCCGGGAAGCTTTGGACGACTTTTCATGGGCTTTTGAAGCTGCTGCGTGAAGAAGAGCTGTAGTCTATGAGGGTTTATTCAAAATGATTTATCCTGTTACCAAAAAACTTTTCAGGCAATTTGTAAAACAAAATAGAAGAAATTTACATACATTTACTTACCATTTTCCGCGTAAACGCATCTATTATTTGAGCATTATTTCATCATCACACTTTTTAGCTTTCAAGTCTCCTTTGGGAAACTTTGTTGAAGTAAAAATTCCGTAAAAGTTCATGATTTGATAACAAGTAAGCTTTTTTTTCTTCCCCCATTTAGTTTTAACGTTACTTTGAGGCGTGCAGGTCGAGATTTAACAGCTGGAGAATATGTTGACACAATATGGAGTAGCAACTGTAGACTGACATCATTTAAAATGTGTCTTTATGAACCAAGACTAAGGTAATATTTTATTTGACTGGTGTTTAAATGTTGAACAAACAAGACCTTTTGTGAAGGATTGCGGCGAAACAAAACGCCAAAATGAAGCAAGAGACGCACGGAAACAGCGAAAATCTTATATTTTGTATCAATTTTATTTTATTGTATTTTTTTATTTTATTTCGGGGGCAAAGTTTTCCTGCCAACTATTAAACTTTTAAGGATAAACATTTATATTATATATCAAAGAAAAATAGTCTTAAAATACGCTTCTGAATAAAGTAGGACGTTTGCATTCAAAGTCAGGACCCTTTTTTTAAAAAAAAAAGTTTTTAATGGTAACATTAGAGACGTCCAATGAATCAAATAATGACTAAGGATTATCAGCGCATTTCATATCATTTGTAAACAGATTAAAATCATGAAAACATATAACCATCTTATGTTAGAGTACACCATAAGTCTTACTTTGTACATTTTCAATGTCAGGATTTAATCTGGTTCTTACAGCAAAGCCTGATTCAATCTTTTAATCAACAAAGACGCTGAGCATTAAATTGAACCAGAATTATTATTTTAAGTGTAAATTAACCTTTAAATTCCTGGATGAGGCCAAAATATTTACTGAAATTTAACAGAATTATAAAATTGATCTTTGGCCTCTGAATTTGGTGCACAACCAGATGAAATCTGTTAAAATTCCACCAGGATCATAAATATAAATTCATCCAAATAATGCTAATGTAATATCATTCATCTGACTTATTTTAATTATGTTAATGTTGATGGAGTTTTTTTTATTATTATTATTATTATTTATAACCCTGGAAAGGAAAAGGCCTGTAAATGAACAAATCAGCTTCACTGGTTGAGTCACAATTTTTATCATCATCGCCGTTCTTGTTGTGTATTTTTTCACTGAATTATATGTGACTTTGTTTTTATGCGTGGCTGTGAAAAGGTGTCGAGTGTGGAAGAGGCCCTCCTGACTCCGGCCCTCCCACCGCCCTCCAGCCAAGCAGGGGGCTCCGCCACTATGAGCTGGGCTTTGATTGAGCCTGCTGACTTAACCTTTGGCAGCCTCACCCTGAGAGGGGCAAGTGGTCCGTGTCTGGATCACAATACAATTAGTACATCTGAACCATTGACCTCTGCGGCCCAGAGGTCGCGCAGAGAGTCACAGAAGCATTAATGCTGGGCTGTGAAATCTGTTTGCTTTTCAGCTGCAGCTTCATGATTTTTTTTTTTCTCTCTCTCCTCTCGTCGCCAAACCACACAAGAAACCAACATAAATCTGTTTACTGTTCCTGACATTATGGATTGAGTGAGGGTGACATTTTAAAATAAATTCCCATCACGTGTTATTACATTTGGAAATATATTTAAAGGTTTAAATCAAATCCGATCTTTTCTTTGTTTTCATTGGAAGTAAATCTTACAGAGAGCAGACAAAATCCTGTGCTAAAACAGTGGAAGTGTTTTCACTCCTGTGTTTGCTGAATCGCCCTGGTGATCCTCAGACCACCCACTTTGTGAGGCAAGGACTCTGATTATTTACCCTTGACAAGTTTGACTTTCAAATAGATTTTTCTACTCTGCTCTGGTTACACTCTTACTTCTTAAACTGCAAAAAAAAAGCTTGTAAAAAATTCTTATTATGAAATCTCTGATGTGCAACATTAGTAGCTACACGTCTACGAAGTGTCAGTGAACTAATTTCCTCCTTAATGCAGACATTGTTCTGCGTGTTTGCGTGAGGATTTGTTCAGTGTGCTCGTATAGTTGTAAATATAACAGACGTCTCCGGCTGCTTTTAGCTCCAGCACGCTGGGAGTAATTCTTTTAGGTGGTGAAATGTGATAATTAGAGTTTATTGATTTAAGTCGGAAACACAAACACACACGCATGTGCACATACGCACAAAATATGTGCACATATGGGCCACATAGACAAACATTCGTGTCAAATTTAGCACAAACACATATCTTTCAATCTAAAATGATTTAAAATTCACATTTAGTTTGCTTATTGAAAGACACTGGCAGACTTTGTGAACGTGTCTTTAACGTCTGATGCTTATGAGAATGGAAGTTTGCAAAAATACTCAGTAAACAAAATCCAGTTACAGTCGTTCCTAACGGACTATCTAAATAGTCCATTTTTAAAAAAACTGTTATCCTTAAATTAGTGTAGCAATGCCCGAATATGTGTACAATAATTCTGTAGTGATTTCCCCAAAACTTCCCATCTGGCATTACTGTCTGTTTCCTAATGGGGCAAAACCTGAACAGATGCAACAGTGATCACAAAGTGTGAAATCCTGTCATAAGGAATGTCACATATCAGCTACTGAAACGGGGCAAAATTAAATGATTTCAAAATAAAGAGTTGTACGAAAATATGAAAAAATACGTCCGGAAAACTTTGAAAACGAGGACGACAAGTTCACATCATGTTCAGGCTATTTTTCGTATTTTTTATTTTTATATGTATTTTGAATTTCTTTGGTATTTACATGCATGAAATGCGGAAATAAAACAGAGATATGTGTTGCTGCTGCAGATTCACAGCTGTGTTCCTGTAGAAATGGGAGAAGACGATTAAATCGATCAGACCCTGAGAGCGAACACGATGTTTTAATAACAATCAGGGGATAACATGTGTTTCAGGTTGTGTAGATTATTAAATGTTACAACAGTTATTTTTTTTTTTTAATTTAGGTTAATTCACTTCACTTTTTCCAAACAGATATTTTGACAAATATGTGTTAAACTCCTTTTTCTTTCACACACTCTGGATTATTTTACTTTATTGATGTCTTTTTAAATAAAAACAGGAAGTGTGAGTTGGAAACTTCTGTCAGACACTTAAAAGCTATTTTTTTTACGAAGCCAGTTGAATTCAGTATTTTAAAGTCATGTCTCATTAAAAAAACGAGCACACAGTCCACAGCTGTAAACTTTGCAGTAGCTGAGAATGGTCTCGGTTCTACGGTGCAGTTTTTCATATTAAAAATAAACCTTAAAATGCCCCAAACTTTTCCTCTTGTGGTTCATAATTTGTTCGCACATATGAATGTACGTGGGTGCGTAACTTTTACAGCACATATGCAGTGTAATCTAAATTTGTTTTGGATAATTCCTTGACAAACCGTCCCGTTTCAGCTCGACATGTTTGTTATCTTTGGACGCTGCGGGGTGTCTTGTGGATTTCAACGTTCAGTGGAGTTAAACAATGGTTGTCCACACAACACGAGATTGGAAAGATGGACTCACTGCTGTGTGTGTGTGTGTGTGTGTGTGTGTGTGTGTGTGTGTGTGTGTGTGTGTGTGTGTGTGTGTGTGTGTGTGTGTGT
>VURO01036058.1:49095-61461 GCA_015108175.1 Pelvicachromis taeniatus
GTAATGGTATTTTTAAAAAAAAAAAAAAAAAGAATAACACAAGGAGTGCTTACAGTCGAACTTTTGTGTTCTCTGTAGCAGTTCTGCCAGCTGAGTCAAGTGTATTTAGGTGAGAAATGTGACTTTTCCCTACACTTCTCGTCCTTTGACAAGTCACCCTGTGATTCATATGATTTGTTCAAGAGATTGACGATGCAAATTCTAATTAATCAATGAGCTGCGTCTGATCCTGGCTCTTTTCTGAGTGGCATCAGGAGGAAATGTTCAGAGGACATCATTTCCATCAATCTTTGATATGTCAATAAGCTTGGCAGGAAGTTGTTGATGTCTTTGTCTCTAACTCACACACCCGCACACACCCACGTAAAATAACATATTTCTCTTTTGCACACAGGCTCATATATTCTGTCTTTCACATACTCATATACACGCTCACATCCCAGTGGTGTCACGTGAGAAGCTGACCTGCCATTACTGCAGAGGGAAAGCATGAATCATCCCACTTGTGTTAATGTTTTCCATGATACTTAACCCTCCAGGGATGGTTTATAGTTGCCCTTTTACCCTCTCTGTCAGATAGTTGCTCTCGTCCATCAGTTTCATATGTAATATTGCCTCAGATCAATACAGGTCACCACTGCTCAATTTTTATCAGGCTTTGCGGTGTTTACAGCAACCACAGAGGCTTTCTGCTGTGCTACAGGCTCTGTATTAATGCTCGAGTTATTAGATTAAGACAATTTCTATGTGCTTTGAGTATGTTTACGTTCTTTAGCACATGGTAATGTGGATGCATGCGTTTCAAGCAATAAATAATGACACTGAAACATTTTTGAAGCCTTTCATGTATATGAAAAAGAAAAGCTATTTGGATTAAACATGAGTCAAAATTGATTTGGCTTATATGGGAAAGTTAATCAACACAACAAACCAGTAAGCATGGATACATGAATAAGTATCTGTGTGGTAGACCTCACTTTCAGTGTAAAAGAGCAATGCAACAACTGTGCAGTCTTTGAGAGCATTTCTGTTTTATTGTGTTTTTTGTTTTTTATTTTCCCCAGGTTCATGTTTTATCAGAACAGATCAGCTGGATGGAGAAACAGACTGGAAACTGAAAGTTGCTGTTGGCTGCACACAGCGGCTGCCAGCAGTAGGGGTATGGATACGTTAGTGAATCTCTGGTAACAAACTGTCTGTGAATGAGTGTTGAGTTATCACTAACTGCACTGCTCATCGAATGTCTGTGCTGTGATGGAAACCTAATCACTGATGACAGACAGCAGGAACAGTCTGAACCTGACAGCAGCTTCCTTTAACTGGAGATGATACCCAACACTTCAGATTTGAGTTTTTTCTTTTTTTTGTTCCCACTTAATGCGATCAGAGAATTAAAGTTTCAGCAAGTCATTTGATGATTGAGCCACGGCTTCTGTATTGGGTTTCAAGACACCTGAAGATGGCACGAGCCGTCTTTAGTTGAGCCAGTGTTCGCCTTGTTAACACGCCTCGCTTTTATATTACATTAAAAGATTGTTCATTTGCCAAAGAATATTTGGAGCTAACTTAATTGTTCACTTTCACAAGTGTTGCTGGCTCTGAAAAGTTGAGGCCCTAATTTATGCAGTGGTAACAATTTTAATGCTTAAATCTACTTTGAAGCATCTCAGGTGTGTCACCATCCTACATAGAGACTTCTTGGAATATAAGCACTAAATTATCATCGTGTCTATACAGATTATTATACTCTATATGTTCACAACTCCAGTAAAACCTGAAGTAATGACTTTCATCTTGTAGCGTTCATCGGGGTCACGTATATTTATCCATCATCATGCACACTTGCTATCTCTAAATCATCGCCACACCTACTCTGCGCTTTTGTGTCTAAAATGCTGGAGCAACATAACTCTCCATTGGGGGTTCAGTAAAATAATCTTCCCTGCTCCTCTTTAACCGCTCTGCCCATGTTCTCGCTGGGAGAACACTATCTGAGCACAGCTGAGGCCTGCCTAACTGCTGCCGAGGCTCCATGCATGCATTCCTACCTGAATAATTTAATATTTACAATCAATTTTTGTTCCACTAAGAGGGGGAAGGCAGGTATTGGGTGCTTGACAGCCTTAGGCTGCAGTCTTATTTGTCAGGGTGACTGAGAGAACAGATGATTGAATGGACGTGATTCAGTGGTGATTGTTGTGACTTCCTGAGGTTGTTTCCTTTTTTTGTTAATAAGCCAGATCATATACTTATGGAAGTGCTGTTATCTTAGTACTCGCTTCACTGACTTTTGTCTAAATCTTGCCAAAAAAGACTAAAACAAAAAAAATCCTAGTAAACGTTTTGCTCGTGTAGCAAGATCGGCATTATTTCTTTGAGTCACTGTGCCTAAAATATTTCAAACATAACACATTTAGTAGTACTTGAAATATAGACTAACTGAGATTTAAAGTCACTAATAAATTTTAAACAATATTTTATGCAAAATTAAAGTATAGATTTGAAACATATTTTCACATCTTCCATATAAGGTGTTTTGTTTGAGGGCAACAGACTGTAAAATACTGAAATGCTAACACAGTTTTAAGTCTCCTTTTAAAACAGCTGGTTTCTTTTCCATTTGTAGTTTTCAAAAGAATTGCTCACTCACATAACCTAATTAAATGAGGCTGGGTCGCATTTTCAGACTAATTAAATGGTACCTCTGTCGTGTCTTTTTGTCTCAGGATCTCTTCTCTATCAGCTCCTACGTCTACGCCCAGAAGCCTCAGCTGGACATCCACAGTTTCGAGGGGAATTTCACAAGGGTACAGTAGCTCGTTGACATATTTATAACCTGTAAAACAAATCTCAAAGAAATGCAGATTTTTCTATAGAAAGTGGATTGACATAGAAGATGTGTATCACTGCAATGTGTTGACAAGTGACAACAATAGGGGCTTGTGTGTCCATCTGGGCCTGTTGTTATCTCCAGCAGGCATGCCTCTACATCACATGCAGGTTCTTGCAGCTCCAGCTCTATCCATCCCGTCTTGCTTGTTGCTCAGTGATTTTTTTTTTTTCTTTCTTTCTTTTTTTTTTTTTTATTAATAGCAGATTAGCGCAGCCCCCACAGAGAGGAGAGCTCCAGTACAAAGGGGGGCTTTGTGGTCCGTCTTCACTCTTGGCCACACACCAGGCTTAGTGAGCGAGCACTTCCTGCGCTCATTCATCCTCCACGGCCTTCCTTTGCATAGCGTGTGCTTTTAGTCTGAGCAGGATGGGAAAAAAATGGGTTCCCACAGATCCGCAGCAAATGAACTTACCTATTTATGAGAGTTTCTTTTTTTTTTCTCTTTTTTTTCCTTTCTTGAGACGGATATGGTTGCTTTGTTTCTGTGGTCTTTATTGAGACCCTCTGCAGTTATGAAGACCGTACTGTGATGCCAATGTCAGAGCGGTCAAGCATTCTGCAAACTGCCATTTATTTTTCATGCACCTCTTCCCATGTTTGAGTGGATTGACAGGATGTGGGTGCTTGGGTATCATAATTATCATATCGGGCAGGCAATTTGAGCCGAAACTGGAGCCTCGACTCTGCACTCCTGACTCAAGCCATTTTCAGCATTTGTCTTTATTTAAGAGAGAGGGGTGAAACGGGAGGGTGAAACAAGAGGCTCTCAAGGGGCTTATTTATCACTAAAATCTCATCTACTTGAACACTCTATACTGTTTTTTAAAAGGAGCCCCTATCGCCATGAAAAATCTAGTGAAAGTATAGGTAAGGGGACTACTGTATTGCTATAGTCGGCACAACTGTGCAAGGTGCTTGAGAAAATTAATGGCACAGCAGAGCTCAGCCATCCTGGTCAAGCTATGCAGTCTGAGCTGGGTTCTCTTAACAAAAGCTTTCAGTTTTTTCCTTTTAATTATTGTCTAAAAAAATCTATGAAACAATTGGGAAATGTCACTTTTTTTCATTGTAATTTTATTAAATAATTGTTATCAGTACACAGTTACAGTTATGGTGGTGATCTTAGAGCCTCAGGCGCTAAAAAAAATAAATAAACATTTGAATAATATAGAAATCAGTTTAATTAAATTTTTTACAGTTTGTAAAAGCAGAAATAAACTTGTCTTCATTATTTTATTTTTGAGCATAAAATGTTTAACTGCAGTCTTTTACTATTAAAATCACTGGAGTAGAATTCATCTAGGGTGCTACTTTAGTTTTTGTTGTTTGCCTGAGGGCCACACTGAGAAATACTAATTAGAAATAAATTCACTGCGTCGAGGTATTTCTTTCAAGCTGGAAGCTTCTTTGGTTCAGGTTTTCCATGTGTCGTTTGCTTTGTTTTTTCTCGCATACAGCAAAGTGTCAGAAAAAGGAAGAAACAAAAATCACTTTAAGTTTGTACTAGTAATATGTAGAATTTAATTTGTATCTGAGTATTATTTCATTTGATTTCAAACCGCCATCTTGCCTACAGTTAATTTAGCAAAGTTAAGAATTATATAAAGTCATAATAACGCCCATTTGTTTATTTGCAGGAAGACACAGACCCACAGATCCACGAGAGTCTGAGCATTGAAAACACTCTTTGGGCCAGCACCGTAGTTGCATCTGGTAAGTAACTGAAAGCTGTCATATCATTTTAATTTTTTTTTTATTTATTTATTTATTTTAAATTGAAGTGAATCACAAAAATATTGCTTGTCATGATGTTAAAAAAAAAAAAAAGATTGTTTAATTTCACCTTTTGCCACCCTTTAAATTGTTAACCCTACTAAACATCAACCTAAAGATATGAATGTATGTCTGTTTTCAGAAACGAGCACCGACTCACATTTCATTTTTCTCATATTATGTATTTTCTAAATATGTTGCTCACACTTCATAAGTGAAGTGCTCAAGTTGTGCACAGAGAATTCATGGCTTTAAACCTTGAGCAATCGGTTTGATTTAATAGATATTTGCTTAAGAAAACCCCACGATGGAAAGCGGTCCTCCTTCAGTTCAGCTAAGCCGTTCCTGGCAGAAATGGTTGTGTCAGTTGAGAGTGTTTGTAACACTCCCAGTGATGGCCACACCATTGATTTGTGGTGTTGCTCTCCCCTCTGGCCTGACCTTGACCAGAAGAGCAAACACACACAGTGGCACAGAAAGCCTGACTTAGACTCGTTACATCATCTCTGCTTGGGAATGTCATTGTCCCTCACAAGACTCTTCCTGACAGACACCGCTCTCCTCTACAGTGGCGTTCGGGGCGTTTGATCCGGCCCAGATCACTGTGTATTCACACGGTTACGGGCCTCAGTCCAGCTGTGACAGGAGAATTAGTTGCTCGCATATTCAGATTGAAGCCTCTCTGCATGCTGAGCCACACAGACCATTTGTCACACCGCTCAATATTTCTGGAGTTAGATGTCAACAGGAGCAATTCATCACCTTTCTCCTCTGATCCTGTAGCTGCCGGTCACTGTTGTCGTTCTCTCTGTGCCTGCACTTTACTTTCCTTGTTTTGTTTTGAACCATTTGTAACTTTCTTGCCATTTTTTATAGTTCGGGGATTTCAGAGCCTGTTTTTAGGTTTATTAGTGTCTTTGCTCTGCCATTAAGCTCATTTAATATTAATGACTCATTAATCCTTTTTAATAAGGCCACTGTAATGAATTGGCAAATAAAGATGGCAGAGTATTGATCGGCTTTTATGAGCTTCCATAGGGTGGCTGAAGGCCCCGAGTGTCTAAGCGTATTAAACTCCTGTCTGTTGGCTTGAGTGGCAATGAGACAAAACTGCCTCAGCTCAGCCTTATTGTGTTTCCCCTCATGCAGTTCGTCTTACTTGACCAAGATGAGCGTGTGCATGCATATTTGTGTGTGTTGTGTGCGTGTGTGTGAGATGGTGGGGGAGAGGTTCAGTTAATGAGCAGCATTACTTTCCTTGTCTCTATCTTTGGCAGGCACGGTGATAGGGGTGGTGATCTACACAGGCAAAGAGACCAGAAGCGTACTGAACACGTCCTATGCCAAGAACAAGGTGAATGCTTTTTTTTGTTTTTTGTAGCTTTGAATCAAAGGGTTTTTTTTTTTCTAGTTTCCTATACAAATAATTTGAAGTAATATACTATAAATATAAATATTGAAACTGTTACAATTAACTGTTTGTTGTTAAAAATGTCTGAAACTTTCTTAACATCTTCCTGTTTCCTGCGATTTAGTTTCCTTACTAAAATTATGGACAATGTTCTTGTAAGCATACCCTCTATGGATTTTTCATCAGCTTACAAGGCATCACTCACAAACATGGAGTCCCTCTATGGTGTTTCCATCATAAACATTTAATTCATTTGTAAAAGCTCCAGTGGATAAAACACCTCAAACAAAGTAACATCTATCCCAAATTCTCCTCATGCCATCTCTTTCCCTCTTACCTCTGATCACTAATCAATCACTACGACAAGGTGGTTTTTTAACCTTGACTTTCTAGATAAAGTTGGGCCTGTCAGTGCGAAAGGTCAGTACCATTTGCTAATTAACCAAAAGGGAAATTAACTAACCGAGGATTTAAATTACATTTTCAACACCAAGTTAATCCCATAGAATCCCCATCGAGCGTTTTGTCCCCAGATTGAAGTGAATAATGACAATTTTATGCTAAATATACGATTTTACCTGGAAGATGTTGTTGCTAGATAGACAGAGGTCATCTGATAGAGGCAGCAATAAACAGGATCTCAGAGGTTTTTTTTTTTTTTTTCCCCTTTTCTAGCTAAACTGAATCTACCATTCAATGACTTTAACACACAAAGTTGTCACTTCCAGCTGTCACCTACTAAAGCTCTCCGTGGCATAACATAACCCCGTCCTGCTGCAGCACCATTTTGACACCAGTGTCTTTTATTTAGAACGCTGATGTGGCCGGTCGAACAGCCGGCCAGTGTTTTGTGTAAGCCCGACAGCTGAGAGGAATTCAATATTTCAAGGAGATGATGTCAGAAGTGCCAATATGGAGACTGGAGATTGGGGGAGAAAGTCGATACAGTGCGGCTAAAGTCACAAGAACGTTTTGGTCTCATATAATCTGTTGTGACACCGGCCAGGACGATGCCCGTGCTTGATCAATCTGACAGGACGTCAGGCGTAGATTCACTCTTTGTTGCAGTACAGTTACAAACTCCTGTCCGAGTAAAGAAGCAGAACATTGTCATTTGACAAGAGGCCACTTCTCAATAAAGATTGTCTGAAGTTTATATCCAAGTTCCAATACTGGGCTGTCTTCGTGTATCTCTCAGGGTGAGTTACTCTGGGGAAAAATAGAAACCTACACTTGTTTACTAACCTCTCAAATTTAATTTTGGCCAGATTTCTAAGCTTTAACAGTTCACTAAGACTGAAGTCCTGATATTCTTTGGTTTTAATTTCATGAATATTCATGTCCCACGTCTGCAGTCCGTCATCAGATTTCACACACATGCTAAAATACAAGCCACACAGGCAGATCGAATCATTCCTTTCAGTTTTAATGGCTTGGAGATGAATGGAGTAAAATATGCACTTTTATTCATTGATAGCATCTTTAGGTTGAGGTAATTGAGTCCTTTTTCCCCCCTTGACTGAATGAATAATGACTTCATCTGATCCCCGGCAAGGCTTGGAAAATTTAGACTAGCCATTGTTCAAGCAGAAGGCGATCCTTTGCTTTTCAGGCGTGCACTGTGCTCTCTGTCTTAATTTTTCTTCATTTTAATCCACCCAAACCCGCTATTTTTCTCAATAGCTCAACCATGAACCATGTAGTGAAGCACTGGGGTGGGGAGATGCCCACCCGCTCGCTCGGACCCCTTCCCCTTTCCCCACTCTGCTACTGGGAGTTTAACACCAACTGATAAATCAGTCACACTGGTCTCCCAGCTCTCCCAGTCCTCAGGGGAATGGCTTTGGTGGGGGTTTAGGCAGTGGAGGAATTTTGCTGCTTTTTATATATGCCTGCCCCCTCCCCTCCTTTTCAGAGCAGTTCCTTTATTTGAGAGAGGAGAGATGTTATGTTCTGCTGTTTTTGTAAGCGTGGTGCGTCAGATGAAAGCCCTCTGTGTACAGGGCTTTGCTGCGAGCACTGCCAGAAAGGGGAAGGGCGCTTCTTTATTTGACATCTTTTTCCCACATGCTTCATTGGCTGGGAGATACACTCGAAAAATAAAAGACAATTCTGACCCCCTTTTTTGTCTGTTTTTCTTGAGAGCCATCTCAATATGGGAACTTTCTCTGTTTTTGAGGCCTTTTGACCTTCTATTTGTTGCACTGAAAGACAATACTTCAGCACGACAATAATGCAATTTGAAGTTTAGCACAAAGTGGCAGCACCAATAAACGTATTTATGCTGTTTACACAGTTTGCATGCTAAAAACCTGCAGCATTTGATTGGCTTTGTTTTTGCCCATGTGCCGTATATTGTAAGGTTTTAGTAGCAGATGGGAAAGTTGTAAAGACCCATTCCTTTTCTGGCAACTTAAAAAAAAAAGAAAAAGTATGTTTTATCTGCCTTTGTATTTCAAGTTTATTGAAAAAGTGTCCTAGAGTAGAGAAAAGTCACAAAAAAAGGCCAAACCTAATCAGATTTGACCCAAATTGCATTTGTAATTTACAAATTACTCTCTAACCAGTGAAGCAGGACACTTATGTTGTAATCGGCCCATTTTGACCTCTATCGTTTCCCCAAAGGTTGGTCTGCTGGACCTGGAGCTGAACCGTCTCACCAAAGCTCTGTTCCTGGCCCAGGTGGTCCTCTCTGTGGTGATGGTTGCACTGCAAGGGTTTGTGGGTCCTTGGTTCCGCAATCTCTTCCGATTTGTTGTGCTTTTCTCCTACATTATCCCCATCAGGTACACTGATATTCTCTTTAAGTAATTATAGCTCTTTCCATCAGGAACAGATGGTATGAATGTGAAAAAATCATCTCAAAAATCGACCTCTGCCATTTTTGAAAATGATACTGGTCAAGTCCCAAATATAAACCTCAGAAGACGGTCCTCCCACACTGGCAGGTGTAAATGTTCTTGCCAAAATAGTGGTTAATAATAATAATAACTAGAATAATAATAATAATAACCCGGGTGGATCACTAATGTGTGAATGCATTCCATTGCATTCACACAATAATAATAAACCTGATAAAAACTTTTTGTTTTGAAGCTTGATGTTCTGGTACTTTGAAAACAGTTTGGTTCAAATTTCCTATCAAATCTTTGTGTTCAAGGTTAAATTGATTTTTGTATATTGGATTTAATTGTTATTGCTTCAGTTGTTGAATTCAAAATATTATCTTTTTATTTCAGTTTAGGTTTTCTAAAAGCAGTATATAGTGGAATAAAGGACAATTTATTTAACAACAAAAAAAAAGGATTAGCCACTGTTTGGTTTTTTTACCTTTCTGTGACTGGTGGGACAAAGACACTCTTAAAACGCTTCGTCTTTTTTCCCCCCATTTTTTTTTCCTCTCTTCTTTTTTTTTGTTTTTGTTTTTTTTGTTATTTTATTGGTGGTGGATTGCAGTCATTTTTATTTAATTTCGTTTTTTTGTTTAGTTTGCGTGTAAACCTGGACATGGGAAAGTCAGCCTACGGTTGGATGATAATGAAAGATGAAAACATCCCTGGCACTGTTGTGAGGACCAGCACCATCCCCGAAGAACTGGGCCGGCTCGTCTATCTGCTGACAGACAAGACAGGTAGTGTTTAAGATTTTACCAAAAATCCCAGTTTGACTGAAATGATTCGCTTCAAAAGGAGAAATGATTTGGATGCTGGTGTAGGCTGTGCATCTTCAAATGGGAGACTCTGTGGAACTTATCATACCATCAAAGATGTGTGTGACAAATATGTGTATGTTATAGCTTTAAAATAAGCTTTTTTCTTATTTTGTTAATGCAACCACATTAAATTTTCTTTTATGAACTAAGCACATTTGATTATAACTGAAGTGGAAACATTTCACACTGTCGGCATGTGTGCGTTAAAACGGAGAACTGAGGAAAAATCCAGAGTTTTCAGGCGCTTCTCACACGTCCTCGAGGTTTCTTGTTGTGGCGTGATTCGCTAATAAACAAATGGCTGCTCTTTTCTAATTCTAGACGGTGTGTCAGAGTGATAAACCTCCTGGGGTCCTAATATGCTTCTTTGTCTTCCCCCACTGATCTAGGTAGGAATAGATTAGCTTTAGAGCCTATTTATCCAGGTTGGTAGTTAAAGTACGTGGAAAAAAAGAACAAACAATCAATCCATTAGAATTGGTTAACTCTGTGCCTCTAATGTTTTTGGAAGTTAGATGCCCTCTAATCAGCTTTACGCTCTATCAGCACACATTCTGGCAACCAACATCCATTAAACAAGGCCATTGCCCCCATTTTCAAGGATTTTCTTTTGCTTTTGCTTTTAGTGTCTGAACATTCACTCAGTCTTTTTATATGCAGTGTTGTGTCTTGTCTGATAGTTAGAAAGGACATGCAGTCCATATTGGTAATGAGATTAGGTCAGTGAGAAGGCAAATGCACCAACCTGCAGGTCCCATGATATATTGAAAACCGTCCTATGAAGACGAGGTGTGTGTGTGTGTGTGCGTGCGTGCGTGCGCGCGCGCGCGTGCGTGCGTGCATGTGTGTGCGTGCGTGTGTGTGTGTTTGCGCCTTCAGAGAGGCTGAATCGCTCTTAATTTTGCTATTGTATACAGTCGTGTAATAAGAAACTCTTGATGAATTTCAGGGAAATTGTATTAACAGCTACTCTTTGGTATTCAAATATTTCATATGTTCAGTGGTAGAAATAAACAGCTCTCATCATTAGAAATTTTGTTTTATTTTGATTTCCTCTTAATGTGCTTGAGAGCAATTTGTCCATGTAGTGAATGTATTTCCTAAGAGTTGCAACATCATAACAGTTGTTATGCTCTGTGAGGTTGTCCTTGTGTGTAGCAATCCACTGCTCACAGCTCTTCTTCTAATTTGGGATCACATTTGAATTTTTCTTTTGTGGAGGAGAATATCATCTCCTCTTTGCATCTTTGCAACTCCTGCACCATTAATTGGTGATCTAACAGAGTACATAGTCCTATGACTTTTAGAAAAGAAGGCATTCTTCTGCTAACACTCTAGACCTGGCATTCCTTTTTTGGGCTTGGGTTTTGCAAACACCACCAAAGAGTTAAGTAAATATAGTTTATTTATACAGAGCTTCTTAAGGCAAAAACCTGGCGTAAGTTCTTTACAAAGTTCTTAAGAGGCATGCTCAAATAAACCGATTGTTTTCTGTGCTGTAGTCACAGATCTGACTCTGATTACTACCACTGCTGTGATTCTCAACATGAAATCTGATTTGAAACAAAAGTTATTTCTTACTTCAAGCACAAGTTTCAGGTGTCTGCTGTCTCACCTGTAACAGATCAGAAGTGGAGATCTAGGTGGTGATCCAAACTTTGCAGGGTGGCTGGGAGCACGAGGCGACAACCTTGAGGGGGATTGCTTGCATATTTAAAACAAGGACATTTTTAGCTATTAATTTTGGGAAGCATTAGAGCTTGCACAATAAATAAGGCATCTGATACTGTTGTAGCTTGATGGGTATCTGTGCGGACGTAAGATGATACAACAAGAAGCCGAAGTTCAGAGAAGACGGAATAGGAGTTGCTCAGTTTCTCTCAGAGAGAATTTCATCACAGATGTGACCAAAAATAACAAAGATTACATATTTGTACCAAAAATGTTTTCTTAATCTATCAATATTAAGACACATGACATAATGATAGTAAATATAGTATTGATATTCTACATGTATAGTATTGAGTTTAATGAATTGTAATGCAGGTGCTGTGGAGTTTCTGTATGTTTTTTTTTTTTTTTATGGTAATGCCAAAATAATCTTCTGGACTGCAGGCACTCTGACACAAAACGAGATGATATTCAAGCGGCTCCATCTGGGAACAGTATCCTATGGCACAGACACCATGGATGAGATCCAAAGCCATATAGTCCATTCGTACGCACAGGTGAGCAACCTTAATGATGTGTGGTTAAGAAAACCCAGCAACTGTTAGTCTGTAAATGTCTTAAGCACCTGAGTTAAAGGTATCTGGACTTTTTTTTTTTTTTTAGAAAGCTTCAGCTTTTGCAGCCAAAGAAGCCTTTTGGATTAGAGGTGAAATCTCTTCAGGAACCTTAAAAAAACAAAACAGGAGTCCCGTTGCCTTCAGCTCACCTCCATGCTGAGTTGTTTGTGTGCATTAATTGGTCTGAGGGGCATTTTTGTATATGAAAACAGATGGTCCAACATTTTAATTAAATTAATCTATCTAACAGTTTTTAGCACCAATTTTTTTTTTTTTCCAGTATTTTGTT
>VURO01036060.1:14247-31795 GCA_015108175.1 Pelvicachromis taeniatus
ATTTGGCAGTAAAAAAAAAAAAAAAAATTTTTAATATAATTTCCATTAAAAAAAAAAAAAAAAGCCAATCAAGTTTTAATGCAATACATCACTACATAGGGAAGATATTACACTCAGAAGCACATACTGTATATGCTAGAGTTAAAGTAACTAGATGTATCATCTGAGAACCACAGATGTCTGCATTCAATTTTGTGCCAATCCATCAAGCACGTTTTACGATATCTCACAGGGTGTGTGACAAATTTAACCTGCAGTGTAACTGGATAAAGAGTCAGAGATTCTCGATTCCAAATTTCACTCAATACATCCAGAATGTGTCAAGATATTTCAGACCATAACAGAGTGACTGGCTTACACTGCTGCCCCTGCAGTCTTGCCACCAGGGGGGCATAAACCAGAATACCACAAGAGAGAAATTTATCAGCTCGCACAATACTGCGCCTATGCAAATTGGAAAAACCCGGCACAACATTCCCTGCAAATTAAATGAAGCAACTGGTCGGCCATTCCCTCCCTCACCCATCGTGCCATATTACAGATGACTTGCCACACGGGGTCTGGCTGTGAGCTGGCCCTCAAAGCAGCTCCGAGAGCAAGGCCTGCAGTGCCGGGCAGTAAATAACCAGCATAAACGTGTCGCGGGAGACACCCCGCAGACACCAACCCATTTAATGTTAATAGGAAAGCATCGGTTACCAGATTCTAAATAATAGCTCGCAGTCACCATGGCCAAGGATAGTTACCACAGGCGCAGGAATTTATGGAGTTAGCAGATTGCTTTTCTATCCCCATTCTTCCCCTATTTGTCCGTTTTGCCATCTCTCAGCGCAGGACGGGATGATGGAGCAGTGCAGGGAGATGACGGGACTGCTGCAGCCTGCCTGACTGAGCACACCTGTCCTACGGCCACATAGCTCGGGATGATGATGCTCCTAGGTGTACAACAGCTATCATTCCATCTGGGTCTCAGGAGGGACAGCCACTTGACAGGCTGCTGAGATATTTTTATTCCAGCAGGGCCTGAGGTGTTTCAGTGTGACTGCTGGCACTTTTATTTCTTGGACAAGAATTGTGTATACACACAGCTCAACTTGAATATGCTTGGCATTGTTATATAAGCCCAATAAATGTCATTTTCACCTGTTTATTGAAGGTATTAAAGACTGATGAAGGCTCTGTCTGTTATTTTGCAATTTCCTACCTAATTAAATGTCTGAAAAATAAAATGACACCTGTTTCTTTGTTTTTACTTTACAGTGTCTACAAAAAAGAAACGATGCGGTGCCAATAGACTATTTTCAGTTCCTTTACTGTCAGCAAATACCATAAAAACATCAGAGGCAAAAACATGTCATTCTGTCTCTTAATACTTTCTGACTTCTCTACCCTGTCTTTGGCATCCTGCTGTCTTTGAGATCTTAACACCTGCTAAAAATCCTTTTTTCTTACCTTGTTGCAGTGAGATTCAATACTTTATGGAATCACTGTCAGGTGCATTTAAGCAGCATTCACATGTGCACATTGTGCTAATACATGTTGGTGGGCGTGCCTGACATTTAGGGGGGTAACTTTGCCTCTGTCACAACAAGGATGGTTGCTCACCGTAATGATCAACTTCTTCATTTTGACAGTGAAGGATAAAAGCTCAGTCACCCAAAAACTGACTGTGCAACAACCTCAACCTCTGAGCGTCCACTTTGAACCGCAATTAGACAGCACAGGTCGCCCAGAGGAAACCTGTCTCCAATCGCAGTCTGACTTGAACTGATGGCAGTCACTCTCAGACAGGTTGGCAAAGGTTTGCAAAATGCTGACATGTAATATATCAAAGCAACAAACTGCAATAATTTGCGGTCTGAAAAGTCGGTCTGAACGGATTAGTACAAATTACCATTGACACATCTTTGCAATTATAGACTCAACTCAACTGATTGTATTCTGGTTATATCACCGTATAAACAAGGGCTGTTGAGCCCCAATACAATGTCATGTTGTGTTAAATTGTGATTCTTTAGCAAATATGTCACTATTCATGAATCATTATTTGTAAATTTGTAAGGTTCTGGTTGGACTCTGAATGCAAGCAGTCATTGTAACTGCAGATCCACAGTCTTTGCCAATTCATCACAGTTGATCACCACATTATTAAAAAAGGTGTCATGTAATTGCAAAATCACACCAAACTTATTGTCATTTCATTGTCGCCTAGACACACCAAAGTTACTTTGAAGATTCTAACTGACTGCAAGCGGTTGCAGACCTGGTCTCCCCTTTTTCAAAGAAACCAAGACTGCAAATTCATTAGAAACGGTCACAGAAATTGGGGTCATGCTGTGGTCTCCAACCGCTGTTTTCTTTATTGTGACTGCAGCGTAGGGCCTCTAAGGACGTTTGGCACGGCATTCAAAGTGGGGTCATCTATCAAAAACAATGATTAATGATTAATCAACTTAACACTCAATACACAGGAGCCTGGCAACTAGTGCAAGTTTTTGACTAAGATTTGGTTACACAGACAGTTATTGTTGTTAGGATCACTTCAGTGTTGGATTTGCATTTTAATTGGAGGAATGTACTAAAATTTCACTGCACTTAATCTTAACAGTGATGTCAGCTAACTAAGCTGCCCTAAACAAGAAGACACAGAAGTGGATTTCCTCCAGACTTCCACTCCTTACTGATGTATATTTGCCTTCTTCTTCTTCTAGACTGTCACAGATGACACCTCGTCCAGTCACATAGTCCCGCGTGTTCTCTGCGTGCAAATAAAAACCTTAAACTGAGAAAAGATGGCACAAATTTAATTTACAAACTACGAACTCAGTGGATTTTTGTTGTTTAGTCAAAGCTGTTTTTCATGCTGTGTAAGAAGGAGTAGTATGAAAAGGTTTCATGTGACTGGAGGAAAATGAGCCCTTATATCTGCAGCTATGGTGTCTGTGTGCAGATTCCAATGGGATTACACTACATTATTGCTAATTATACTTATGTAAAGATGAAAGGCAGCCCACATTAACGTCACTTTAAATACTGAAAAATTAAGTCACCAAAGTGCCTTTGATAAAGATATTCGGGCTGGCAGTGTGGAGAGCTAGGTGATATCAATAAGGTCATAAATATGGTCAGTGCTAATAAAATCACAAAAAGCACTCTGTCCAGTTCTACTCCATGACGCACTATTGAGGTCTCAACCTGTAAATTCATCTCAATGTTCCTCTTTGTAGAAAGAAAATACGAGACCAGACTGATTATTCATGATCACAGCATCTGAATCTGACCTACAGTCACTTGTTCATTGTAAACAAAGAAAAATCTTCTGGATAAGAATATGCAATGTCACCACAGCACTTGGTAGGTTGCTAATTCTTAACGCTCTGCTAGAGTTACTGAAGACCCGGGGCAGACTTTAACAGAGGATGACATTTTCAGATCACTCTCCTGAATGAAAAAAGGAGAGAGAATAAAAAACATGCCCGAGACAATCTTTAACACAGTTTGCTCCCTACATAACATTATAAATAATGCAATCCCGAAATACATTCTTAGGATTCATGAGAGGAGATTTAAACAAACCGTGAAAGGCATCAGCTCTCCACTTTGATTTCGGATTAACCTTGCACCCTCCCAAAACTGTGAAAAGTTGTACAAATCAGAAGGGGGAAAAAAAAAAAGCTAATTCCCAGCCAGGGTTGGCTTGCTATTGAGCATGGAAGTAAGGAGATAAATGAATTTATAACCTTTTACAATTTATCCATCACTTGCTGCAGTTGAGAGTTTGAAACCTGTTTGAAACCTGTTAATGTCGACATCTGAAGTTAGATAAAAGTAGCAGTCTCAAAAATTCCCTTAAAAGTAATGATAATTGTTTCCGTTTGATATCTAAAAACGAATGCATAAATGGTTCTAAACGCTACTAAAAGCATCCCTAATGGATTAACAACTGTAACAGTTGTGATTCACTGATTGAATATGATGGCTTTCCAAGAGACTGTACAGCCAAGCGGTTGTAAATGTGGCCAAACCAATTGTTTGACACGAATTCAAATTCACATATTTGCATGCAACATGACGGCTGGTGTCAGGGAAGAGGTACTTCAGAGGTACTTCAGCTGACAGGGCTGCGAGGGCGTAGCAGACATAAAAGGTTGGGAAGCCCAACCTTTACATTATCTGACACGAGCGGCAGTGGCACTGTCCTCTCCAGAATGAATAAATGACATTAAAAAAGGAAGACGCTGAATGATTTAATCTATATTCTGCTGAAAACAGCTTGAGGGAGAGGGTTGAAAATGCATAACATGAAACATGACCAGCAGGCATGTAGAAGAAGAAAGGCGCTGAAAATAGAACACGTTCATAGTCCTTTTAGAGTCTTTCACAATTATAGTTCACCATCGCGTGGACCCTTAAGAGTTCTGCCAAATCTGGTTACAAAAGAGAAGCACACAATATGTGAGCTGCTAGGGCATATGCTACCATTATTAAACCCACTACGTGGATTTATTTTTTTAATATTACAGATGTTTTGCAGCTGTGCTTAAGATCAAAAGCTGTGCAATCCTGTCATCAAATCAAATTGGATTTCCAGAAAGAAAGAAAAAATCGGATGAGCTTCTGATAGCTTTTGGGCTTGAAGCAAAATGCTCTTTCAGTGTAAGTACAGGAAGATTACTGACCATAAAAAATACTCCAAGTGAATGCAGATTGATATAGCTGGAAGGTCCTGCAGAATGACAACATTAAAGCCATTTTAAGAGGAATTTCTCTGTGAGATAGGATGTCACTCCAAGCCCTTTTGGGAGAGAAATATTGTGCGGTTCTTTTTCTTTACCAGCAAAATAAACCATTTAAAGCTCAGAAAGACATTCAGTTTCAACCTGGGCCGGGCCATGAATAAGAGTTACTGGGCTTTATGATCACAGATGAAAGGAAAAGAATAAAAGAAAATATCACCGGCCTTGTAAGAATGAGGGAGAGCAAGGCTTTTGATGTTGGAAACCAAGTTTTTTTTAAATATATTTAAGTGATTCTTAGAATAGCCATCACAGCCAGAATATGGACACAGCAGCAGTGATAATATGGCAGATATTATTCAGGCAATACTTAAAAGAACCAGTCAGCAATAACGGAGAATATCCATAAACAAAAACTGCAAAATTTATACAAAAAAAAAGACAAACGTGTCATAAAAAATAAACTTTAGTGTAGTTTGTGGTGGCACCTGTCAGTCAGCTCGGGAGTAAGAGCGAGTTCAGATGTCACTTAGTTAATGGGGATTTCATTTGGTTGACACTTGGGTTTAAATATAGGCTGCTGCTGCTGCTGCTGCTGTCACGTCCACGGAAGCGCACAGGATTACCTTCCTCTCCTCCAAATATATTCCCTAAATTATCCCACACTGTGTTGCATTCTGGGGCCCTGAAAGGAGTCTCGGGGCTTAAGACGCACACCGTGTAATTGTAACCATAATTACTCGCGACATCCAGAGTTCAAATCCGGCTCAACACCTCAGCCTGCCATCACACGTCAGTCTCCACCCATACAAACTGATGAGGCAGAAAAGCCCTATAAATTTTTCTTTCTTTCTTTATTCCCTGCAGAAAGCGACACTCGAGGGGCAACTTGCAGGGGAAGAAGAGAGGGATCTGACAGGCTCTTTTCCTGTGAGCTCCACAAAACAAGCGCACGCTGGGGCGCACACTTACTCACTGTCTTTGAATTTACTTCATTTCCTTTGCAGTTAATGAATTGATAAAAATGTGGTCTGCGCACAGCCGAATTCATTCATTCAAAAAAAAAAAAAAAGAAGGGGGGAGAAAAGTGAAAACAGGAGTAGATGCTGCCTAAACGTCCGGCACCTTTTGATCTGGCAGCTCCACCGGTCACAAGAGCGCGCACGCATACACAGGTTGTAGTCCTGAAGCTCATCCGGCAAACCTCATCCATCACACAGATGTCTGGCTTTAAAAATACATCTGGCAGACTGTGCCCAGGACGATGGCCAGTACTCAACTGCAGCAACACAGCCAGTCTCCATCTCAACACGCACAAGAGTAATCCAAAGGCAATTTAAGAAGACTGTCAGGGTCACTGTCAACACCGCGTTCCTCGGTTTGCTCTGAATGTGAGGGTAACCGGTTGAGCACATTTCCTGCAGTAATCACTTAAGAAGAGGAAGAAACCTTGAACAACAATCTTACCTTTCTCTCCCTGGAGCGAGGATTTGGCACAGCTTTGACTGACACGGCTCAGCTGTTGGCGAAGAAGCCGCCGAAATAAATGAGCTACTCCGGTGGATGCAGCCGCGACATGAGCTGAAGAAAGTGAGGAGAGCAGCAGCGCAGAAGATTTGAAACGGCGGAGCAGCGCAACGCTGTACCGGCGGCGGAGTCTGTGCCTCTGACGCTGACATCAGAGGGCTGCTTTAAGGTGGCTCCGCTCGTTCACATCAGCGACACGGCACACACGGGGAGGCTTCCACTAACTATCGCAGAAAGATTATAAGCTGCGAATACAATAAGACTGTAATAGAAAACTTGCGTTGCTGGAGCTGCAGCGCGGGGGGGTCGGTAGGAGCTGAATGGGAGCTGTCCAAAGAGAGCTCAGGAAGTCATTGAGCTCACGGTTGAGAGGGAACGCGCACATCTCATCATTTTACAGCAAACCCAAAACTTCAGTGAAGCCCGGAAGATGTGAAATAAAATTCTCACTTTCGGTTTTGTCCTTCTGACCCAGTTCTGGGTTGTTATGTCATCGGTAAAATATCTGCAAACAGTGAGCATAAACATTTCTGTTGCAGAGGTCCATAAGTACGGAAGGGATGACGGATTTCTAATATTAATAGAGAACCACTATGTTTAATTCCAGCCTTATATTTTATTCTTGGAAACCAACAGAGTAGCTTTGCATGATCCACAGGTCAAAATAATCTCTAGTCACCCTTTAAAGCAACTTTCCTCTGATTGGCTGCCCCTGTCAAACAGAAGATTTAAACAGCAGGTGATGGGGCTTCTGTAGTTAGTTTGCTTTGTGCCCGAGTTGGTCACATTAAACATATCCCTACGTGGATGCCAGTTTAGCTCACTTGGTAGAGCAGGTGACCCATATGCCAACGGCTAATGCAGAAACCCGGTTTTCTACCTTATCTCCAAAAATCTACTTTAGGACACCCCCTCTCTAAACACCCTGTAGAGCAATAGATAACTTTAGCATTTTGAGGATTGCTTTCATATAAACCGACCTTATCATTCAAAACTTCGGCCATGTTTATATCAGTGTCCGGGCTGTAAAGGTACATATGTGACAGAAATCATAAAGCATTAGATTTAAAAAGCCAAAGTAGTATTAGTAGAGCAGTGTAGAGCTCAACACACTGCACCATGCACAGGAATCCAAGGATGCAACCATGGGGTCTGAATCAGTGAGTTTTCATTTCCTCAACAAATGATGAAATTAATAATTTGTTGCATACCCAAGATACACTGTTTTGTTCAAATGTTTTTCCCCAAGGGCCCACTTGAGCTCAGGCAGTTCTCTGAATGTCTTTCAAATTTTCCTGCAAACTGGGTTCTATCCAACCTTCATTGGGTATAACCAAAACACTGAAATTAAAAAGAAAAAAAGAATTCAGCACTAACTGAGCGTGTAGGAGTTCTTTTCAATTGCTTTTAGATTTAGAAAGTATTTTCTTCCAATAAACTTCCAAATTATCCTGAAATGAAGAAATGTGAACAATACACACACACACAGAACAGAAGTTAAACATTCGAGATGAGTTAGGATAACAGAAAAAAAAGAAACTTGCTCCATGTAGTGGGTTTTTTTGTTGATTTTTTTTGAAAGCATTTTTAAAAATAAAAAGACAAGTACGCAGGGACTATTATCCAGGTTGGCTCATACCAAAATCAAACAAATACCCTTTTTATAATGGTGGACTAAAATTCACAAGAAAGAATGCAAAACTCAGGGTTTTAAATTATTATAAAATAATTTGCATTCTGTGAACTGTGAGTGCAGTGTTGTTTAGATACAACAGGTCATATTTATTTGCATAAAAAGGAAAAGTCTTACACTTATTTATTTGTCAAGAGTGCAATTAAAAGGTTTTGCAGCTGATAAGCTGTACAAGGGAGAAAAAAAAACACATTATGCCATCATTGCTAAATGTACAAGATTATAAGGACAGAAAACTGTATTTACATAAAAAGATACTCGCATACTTGGAAGAGGCGAGGCGATAAATATGTACAAGTCTTTCTTCTTTTTTTTTTAAAAAAGTGGGGGTGATATAAGAAGCGAGTTGGTGTTTTTTTCCTTCTCCGCTGGGTTGAGCTTCTACTTCTGCTGTGCGTCACCCTGCCCGTCGTCTGCTTTCACCTGCCAGCTGATGTTACTCTGAACAAAATGTTTAAGGCCATCATAGCCCTGAGTGAACAAATACTCCAGGTACCAACTCCATGGCTTGGATTGCTGAAACACACACATACACACGCGCACAGAAACATGTCAGGTCAGATTGCAGACATCTGAAGATTTGTGTGATCAAAGATGTCTCTATTAATCTATGAAACATGACTGATGCACATCAAACTACACCTGAACTGTATTATAAATGCAGGGAAATGAAAAGGAGACCTCTCATACCTTTATGGAATTGAGGTCCACGTCCTTTTTCCCCGGCCAACACTGATAAAAAGAGAACATTAATATTGATCACCAGCCAGCCTTGGTAAATCTCACAGGATCACTGCTGGATGATGCAGTTGGACCCAACCAAAAAATAAAAAATAAAAAAGGTGCCTATATTATTAAACTTGATGAAAAATCCCATCTCGCACTCTCATTAATAATAAAATCTCCTTCTGTATTAATGCATCATCTGTGAAAGATACATTAACACCACATTTATCTGGCCTGTAAGATGATTAACCACACTGCCTGCTGATTAAGTCCCTGTGCAGTATGAAAATAAGCATGAAGCGGGTTTTACTGTAGCATGTAGCATGTAGGACTCCATCCAAATAAAGACACAAATGACGCACGCTCACCTTCTGGTGAAAGTTGATCGCGTAGCTCATGAAAGCGGGGTGATGGACGAGGTCATAGCTCGACCCGTAATGTGGCACGTTGCTCTTGAGAAGCAGCTCCTCTCCCAGCTGGACGCCCATCCCTGGATGAAACATTCTGGAGTTCCACAGGCAGTTGACCATGATGATGACGTACTGGTTGAACTCACGGAAAGTCTGGCGGCTGATGTGAAAGGCCTGCTGAGAAGCACATTTCAAAAGGAGAAACTTAGAAAGTGGAGTAAGAGTATAGCTGAACTACACAGGTCTGATGCTGTGATGATTAATTTGAATGCCATTTACCGAGGCTGTTTTACTTAATAAAGGCTGCCAATGACATTTTCAGGCGCGCATACTGGCTTGCCTGACATGTACTTTCAAATTCACAGCTCACAGCAACTGCTGTAATAAAGAACAACTTTAATATCTTCTCAGATGTGAACTTAAAGTCACCAGGTTTAAGTAGATGCTTGTAGACTCTTAAAGAGCTTTACTATTAAAACTACAAAAGTGAATGAAGGGGCAGAACACAGAGAGAGCACAGACTAAAACATTAAAGCGGAAATTTAATGTATAATAGAATAGAATAGAATAAACCTTTAATTGTCCCACAGGGGGAAATTCGGTTGTAAAAAAGAGAGGGGAAAAAAAACTGCTGATACTGGCTGCCAGCTCAGAGCGGCACCGGAAGTAATACCGGCACATATGTAATTGCACATTATAATTACACATAACAAAAACAATAAATATCAATCTTTACCTCTGTCACTTTCTCTTGGCTCTTGGCTGATGTCAAGTTCACTTTGTACCTGATGAAAATGGAAGGAGAAAAAAATAAAAGCATTGGACCACTGGCCTCTGTGATGATAAATCACTGCAAAACAGCCAAGTTCTCTCTGGTCAGTCAAAAAACACCGTGCAATTATGTTTCAATTTTGGAGTCACGGCTTTTTACTCTGAGTTTTAGTAAAATTATTTTAAAACCCCAGGGTGCACTCAATTAGTTAGGCTATAAGGACGTGTGTTATTAAAGCCTGGAGTTATAAATGATACTTGAATTCCACGTAAGGAAAGAATCTGAAGAGGGCTTCAGTGTATTGCCCCTTGGCTTCCATCATTAATAATGCATTAACATGTAAGTTCAATTAAGCCATTTGATTCCAATTCAGTCCCTTTATCAAATATGTATAACGAGCATATGACGTACTACACTTAGGGCATTGCTAATGTATGCATTAAGATACGTTTATGGCAGCTTCCCATAGAGGTGCCAAGCACCCACCTGTGCATGATGTAGGCTAGTCGGTCCACGCTGACGGGGTCAGTGGCAAACAGGGCTGGGTAAAAGACTCCAGCTGGAGGCATCACTATGAGGGGGAGGCCATACTTCAGAAATGTGTCACAAACCTGCAGGAGGAGAAAAACATGCAACAAGCACCCACAGAGATTAAAAAGTTAAAGCAGAGGCTCAGACATCGAATAAGCATCCCTGCCGAAGAGTCTTTAAAGCTGTTCAGGGAATATCAGCTTCTCTCCCTCTACTTGTGTTTTGCCAAATAAGACTGGGCTTGTGTTTTTAAGGTAACCCTACTAGGATATCATTTTGTGAAATAGGGGTGGTCAAACATCTCGAGGATCTTTAAATTATGTTACACTATATGGAGGGAAAAACAAAGGGCAAACACAAGATCACAAAACAGATAAAAATCATTAACTCCAGCTCTCTTTTTTTTTTACCGTCTCATAGAAGTCCAGGACGAAGCTGAGGAGGAGACAGTGACAGCCTTCAAGTTGAAGGCCCACAGAGGCCAGTCGACCCACAAAGTGAATCAGCTCCATCACCGAATCCTTAAACCCTGACAGAGTCATGTTTCTGGAACACGGGACAAAAGAGAGAGTTGCTTTACCCAACACTGATACTACATTAAACTTGTGACAACATTTAACTCATGTCCTTTGAAACTTTGTTGCGATTTTTCATATAAAACACAACAAACCATCCAAAGCACCTCACTGCAAACACAAATGACAAACACTGAATCAAACCGATATTAGGTAAGCGCACACAAACACAATCTGTAATCAATGATTTCTTCAATGAGTTGCACGCTGGGTAAATACCACAGGTGAACTTGGAAATGGCACTGAGTAAAATGGATCTTTCCACTTACTGAAGGCATTTATTGCAGGATTATACATGTGATAAAGCTCAGGCATTTAAACATAATTGACTCGTACGCCACCCTTCAATTTGGAAGCTGGAAAATCGTTTATATATTATTAAGGTGGCACTTGTTCCCAAACAAATTTCAAATAAAGGACTTGTATAAATGGGCTCAAAACCCAAAGGGAAAACGTATCAATAAACACTTCCACCTGACTTGCTTTAGCTGCCAGTGGAAAACAGATGGATTCAATTCAAGCTAAATAGTTGCAACATATAAAAATGTTAATTGTCTTTCAAGATTTAACGTAATTTAGAATTTTTTTAAAAGTTGCAACAAGAGAATTGACATTTAACCTAATTTGACAATAATCAAAATGAACCACTCTGCCTTGTCCAGTGAAAAAAAGTAATTAGTCAATTAATGCACAATCAATTAAAAGGCAACTTCTATGAGAAGGCATTTCTTGACACAAAGTACAAGCATCACGAAAGCAGGAATCAGATGTAATATTGTATTTAGGTTATCATATTTGGCACTTTAAGTCTCAGAACATGGGTGTCTAACCAGATACCGGCTACATATTGCATTACCTTGGCCTTCAGGATGTGTCATCTACTCCCTAATAAACTTAAGCTTGAGGTCTGGCTTCTTTCTCTTTACAGTTCAACCAATATTCAAAAAATCCCATCTCAAAGCGATGGTGAAAAACTATATCATGGTTTTGGGGTTTGTTTGTTTTTTTTACCTCTAGGCTGAAATTCTATAATTCCACATTATCAGGTTATTCTAAAGGCTCTCCAAATCTAGGATTACATCATTTAAATACAAAGCCTTGAATGATCAAATCTTATCAAACTTTCCTTTCTGATATGAGCCATAATTATGGCTCATACTGAACTGTCCACTAGGTGAACATCTACAGGCCCAGGCCCATGACGTACTGAGTGTTTTGTCTCAATACCTCCCTTTTCTTTCCTCTACAAATTTCTCACTATTGTAAGCCATTAACGTCTGTCTGCAATGTCCTGTAGTTTGTGTTTTGTTCTGTTTGTTGTTCCCAGTGTTTATATTTTCCTCTGCCTTGTCTTCACCAGTTAGTTGTGTTGACAGTTCTTACTTCCACGAGCAAAGCCTGTAATACTGGAGAAGCTAGGGAGAAAACAACGGGGTCTCAGAGCAGGAGCTGTTCCAGCAATCATCGTGGAGAATGTGAGGTGTTTGGACAGTACTATGGATGAGCACGGTGAGCTGACTGAGCCCCACGGGGAGCACCGAGAGTGGAGTTTGATGTGCTTCATGGAGTGTTGCAGCGCGGCATTGACACACTCAGACTTCCCCGACCACAGTGTGACTGTACCTGGATTCAGGATTTTCAGGCAGACAGGGACATTTATCTCCAAGGTAAGAAGAAATGTGGAAAGGTTGAAGTAGTGATTGAAAAGGGGAGTAATCCTGCACATGTTACTGCAGAGGAATGTTTATCTGACTTGAGTAATGAACTACTCGCTGCTGGAAGGTGTCCATTTCACTTGCGTAGGGAGTTTGTCATTACTGATGTCTGCATCAACACACCGTTTGTTTTCCCTCCATCAGCTGATGCAGAGGTCATCCAAATGACTGGGGCTGTGTTGAATGGATGTTGATAATTAATGTATCCTGACCTCTGCATCACTTACTGGTTATGCATGTGAACAGGTTATATAACATCTGACACACGGGAAGATTTTTACCTCTACATACCACAAGACCCTCCTTATTTAATATTAGATTTTCATTTATTGGGGTCTTCACTGTTTTTTTTTATTTTCTATTCAACATATTGCGATTTTGGAATAAATCAAGTGGCTGTCCATCCCTGAGCCTGATTCTGCACCTATTTATTGCCTTGAGATGACCGTTATTCAGAACACATGCTATATAGATGGAACTGAAAATAACTGAACAGATGTGAAACTCACATGGATGTGTGGCTGTTAAGGCTGATGTCCAGGTCGTCTTCCAGCGCATAAATGGAGTGCCAGGTGAGCCACTTCAACAGCATATTGTTAAGACACTCCATCAGTCCACACTGCAGAGATACAAACATGAAAGAGAGAAAACGAACCAATTATGCAGCATGTTAAACATTAAACTATACAAAGGCTTTGTTGCGCTGTTTTTCACCACTGCATTTTTTTTCCTATTAACTTTGAATAGTAATGGGAGCAAGTTTGATCTGCTTGTGTCTGAGAAACAAAAGCCTACCTTGAAAAACAGCGAGGATGTGAAGAAAAGCTGCATGAGAGGCTCAAACAGAAGCCTTCTGATTTCTGAAGGGGGGAGACAAAAGGTCACTGTTGTACCTGACGTACAATTCAATGCATTACAGTTCCTTACATAAAGGACAAAATGACAGAGCTTGCTAAAATGAGAACATGACTGTGATTTTATTCAAGTGGACGACAAGGTCAGAGAGAAAAGCAGTGTTATGGAAGTGTATGTTTGACAGACATAAGGAGAGAAAATTGAGCTGAGAAGAAAAAGACGGTCACTGAAAGCAGTGATGTGTGGAGGTAACACTCACGGGAACTTGGAACAACCGGAATGTTGCTCAGCAGGCCGAGGATCTGCGGACGGAGTAGTGAGCCGTCCCAAACATTCAGAAATTTATAGAGGAAAACCTCTGAACTGGAAAAGCCCTCCTGTTGGAGAAAATTATGATGTGAAATAAATCTTTGGCTCAGGTTTGGTACACAGCACGTATCAGGTACGTGTGTGGCACCACGTTAATGAGCATCAGAAATAACGTAAAAATGCTAGTGAGCTGTGGACGTCGCTATCGGGCTCACCTGCAGAAAGTGCTGTGCAGACAGCAGTTTGTTCAAAAACTGGAGCGCTTCTTCTGAAGTTTGGCTGGGTCCTCCATCGCCACAGAATAAAAACTCTTTAAAAAAAAAAATACAGCCAAAAAGGGTATTTACTGAGTGAAAAATTCAGAGCACTACAAAGAGGACGGCAGGAAATTTCAGATGCACTGCATCTTCACACGGAGACATACTCTCATATGTCTTTAAACCCTTCTGTAAAAGAATCCCTTTAACATGGCAACAAAGTTAAGTTATGTTGGGGTTCAGCTCAAGGTCAGCTCTGCTTTTGCTCTAACTTCTAGAAAGAACATGTCACAGCAGTTATGTAGTTGTCCCCGTGTGTTCCCGACTTACCTTCATGAAAAGCGTAGCCTAACCAGAAATTGAGGCGAAGGAGGGCAGACTCATCCTGCACACAGTCCAGGTACTGCAGTGCCAGACTGGAACCCAGCAGCGAGCCCATCTGAGCAGGCAGCTGGTGGAAACGCATAAAGGAAAATTATGATTAAGATACTAAAATAACCACATATCCATAAACAGGTACACAGAAAAAAAAAAAACTAATTACAGAAGCTGAACTAAATAAGAAGAGAGTAAGAATGAACAGATGCTGGTGTCCTTGTCACGGGGCTGGCCACCAATCTAATTTTAAGCCAGTTCCTCAGTATCTGGTAATCCCCATAATGGCAGTACTGGGACACTTCTTCCACCACACTGGATAGTTTATACAGTCCCTTATTGTGGCTGAACAGCTGCCTCTCAATATGGGGACTTTGTCAATTTAATACACGAATTAGAATGAGAGAGCGACAGACTGTAAATGGACACAACTCAGCTCTTCAGTAATTATGGAGCAACTGTATCGTTAAACTGAGAAAGCACCATTCTGCTTTTGACAACAAGAAAGCCGACCGTGAGGGAAATAATCAATGATCCTTTGTCAATGCCATTGCTGAATAGTTTTATGAGGGAAATTGATTGTACTCATCTGTCTTTTCTAACACGTGGCAAAGCACCACTCTCCCTGCTATAAACACATTTGGCACCAACGTCCTCCGAGCCTTATTGTCCATGTTTGCTTTGTGGGCAGTGAAAGAGTTGAATTTATGTAGCATGACACATAAAACCCTGCAATCCATTAAAAATGACTTATATTGGTTTATCAGGTCACTGAATCTGCAGGGCAAATAGACATTTATGGAAAGGCCTCTCTAAATGACCATTTGCTTTGCAACTTTGTCCGATGCATTACTCAGATACATCTCCACTAACATCCCTTGCTTTCATTACTCATAAAAAAAAACAAATAACATGCTGATGATATCTGTAAAAATAAAAAAAGCAACAGCTTGTTTAAAAAAACAAAACAAATGACAAGCGCTCTGCTCGTGAAGTCAGTTTGTGCTCTAATATAATAAACAGCCACAGGCCACTTACACTGTGGTTTCTCTAGGACAAAGTTTTTAATGGCCAAGCACAAAGTACTGATACAAACATAACAGTAACACAGCGCCACCCTGTGGTCCAGAGGATATATCACAATTTAAACGCTGCTACTACAGGAAAAGAGAACATTGTTATGGACCAGTCAGAGGTGAAGTGTTGTGCCTTTTTGTATCAATAACATGTCTTCTTTCACACTTATAGTTAAATAAATTCAATTGTATCTAAAAAAAAAACAAAAAACAATCAACTAAGAAGTAATCCCCCTGCTTTCTCTTGTGCCTTTCTTATGAACTTGCTGTGAGGGCTCGCCATGGGATGCTGCATCTTTACAAATATAATTCCTTATTAAAAAAAGTCTGTTTAAAGCCACAGACACGGACAGCTGGAGTCCCAACGGCCGAGTATTCTCTCCTGTTTTACTTCTTTCAGTCCACTTTAAACTTCCTGTCTGTTTAAAGTGGACTGGAAGTCCACTATGCATGCATAGTTGGCGAGTTATAATGTCAGTACTCCACAGATGAGTTTCTTGCACTCGCTCTTAAATCACAGGGACCCAAGCGGACACGAAAAGTATCAAACCCGTTTAAGTCCAACAGCTTGCCATCCATCCAATTAGCCAGTGTACTTTTTCTAATAGTGTAAAAGTAATTTTTGTTCTATATTCTCTTTTCTACGTTAGTAGTTTAGATCACAGATTCGTCTTTTGACAACTTTTTTGACAACTGTCATCACTGTTGGTGTTTCTTGGTAGTTAGGAAGAAGAGATTCTGATTTTCATGCTCCATCTGATTTACTGGGACATTACAGTGGCCATGCAGCATAGTAAAAAGTACCCACTAGAATAAATTATATTTTGTTGCTGAAATTTTTTAAAGCCCCCGGATGAGCTGGAGGAGGTGGCTGGGGAGAGGGAGGTCTGGGCTTCTCTGCTTGGGCTGCTGCCCCCGCGACCCAGCCCCGGATAAGCGGAGGAAGATGGATGGATGGTGTAAAATTTGAACTAGATAAGAGAACGCAACACCGCGAAAGATCAAGATGCCTCCCCGGTGTCGGCACTCGAAAGATGCAGAACTCTGAGATTTATCACAGGAGAAATTACCTCTATATGATGCATATTTTCCAACAGCTGCGCAAAAGAGTGGAGTGCCACCAGAGGGACCACCTTTCTGTTGGAGGACTGCTCAGACTGAGCCTCTTTGTTCAGTACAGGAATCAAAGCAGGAAATTCCAGGTGGCAGTGTTTCTAAGAAAGAAGCAGAAAGTAAAATGCAAAGGAGTCAAAATCATGATAAACTGCTTGAATACAAATTATTATGTATTTTCTTTGAGTAACAGTTCAAAACACAAAGATAATGAATGGGAAGAAAAAAAAAACATCAGATAGCACAAAAAAATGTACTGTGGTCTGACAATTCAAAGTAATTAAGAAAATGATCTATCCATCTATGTGTGGTTTTTCCCATATTTCTAACATGTCAATTTATTTTGTTGTGATTTGATATAAGCCAAACCCATCTTTACTTTGAATGACAAATTTATTTAAGGCGAAGTGATTTATGTAAGTCTGGGATGGTACGTGTAGATCTTACTTGCCGGATCTTCTTTTCATTGATATTGCTGTTATGACTGATGAAGCCGAGCTGTTGATTACTGTACGGTTTTTACTAAGTTAACTACCTTTAATTCAGTAAACTCCCACCGTAAGGGTGTGTTTTAACTGATGAAACTGTGTCGTACTCAGGCTTCTGTAAAGGTACGGTTACTGTACTGGTGTTAGTTTACGTTTGTGCAATAAAGCTTGTAAAAGACAGCGAACTGATGTCCGAGCCTGAGTACGACACAGTTTCATCAGTTAAAACACACCCTTACGGTGGGAGTTTACTGAATTAAAGGTAATTAACTTACACCCTGGACAGGTCGCCAGTCTGTCGCAGGGCTAACACATATACACAGACAAATTAGTTAATGAATAATATTCATTTCAATTTTAATTCAGTTCAGTTTTATTTCAGTAATTCAG
>VURO01036065.1:9043-41284 GCA_015108175.1 Pelvicachromis taeniatus
GAACTTTTCTCTTTTTTTTTTTTTGGAGTTTTCTCCTTTTTTGAAAAAAAAAAAAAGAAAGAAAAAGAAAGAAAGGGAAACCTCCCATACAGCTAACTCAGAAAATAATCTGCTACGAGTGCAGCGTCTGGATTTTTGCTGGTGAGCGTGTCAGGTTAACGACGCAGTAATAAGGGACTACTTACCCTCAGGAGCTGCAGAGGAACACAACAGTCTCTGGCCGTGCCATGAGGGGGCGCCCCTCCAAACCTGTAGACAGGAGGAGAAAGTGGACCAAACTCATTACTTTGCCTTTTCACTGCTTGTTCTCACCTGGCATGCTTCTTTCACACAACCACAGCTCCTGCTGCTGATCAGCGTGCAGCACCCGGCAATATGAAACTGCCCTAATCAATGCCACTTACTTCTCTAATTGTTTATTTCCGAGAGTGTTGTGTTACACAACAGGGACCTCTTTCCCATTTTCTAGAAATGCTCCCATTTGCAGACGAGAGCCACGCCCGAGAAGGACGAATTAACCGATTTAACTGCGGTTTTCTTGTCACAAAAATACTTCTGAGTGTTCATATGTTTCAAATTACTGGTGAGCCGTGATCCAGCCCAGGGCAAAAGGCAGGCGGGCAGCTCTTCTCGTTCTTAAAAAACAAAAACAATTTTTAAAAAATGGCGGATGAAGATGAGACATCAGGGGAAAAAAAAAAAAGAAAACACCTCTGGGGAATAAACTTCTGAATAAACCAAATGTGACTGTACCACAAAAACGTCTGACGTCTGGGGCCCAGATCTGTGCAAATTTTAGGGTTGCATATGAATGTATACACTGTGTACAAGTATACAATGTACCAATGCGCTTACTCTGTGTATAACTGTTGTAATATCAGATCTACGATACGCCCACACTCTCTGACCCTTACCGAGGCAAACCACAACAGCAGAGCTTCAAAGCTCTCTCAACTGCACTGATAGTCACAGAGTGAAAAGATATCTCACAGGAGACGTGTATCTGTGCATCTGTGCGTGTGTATATATTTTCAGTGCAAACAGATCCTTTCTAATTCTGTACAGCTGAGATAAACACGCTCCATTTACCAACATCATTTTTTATCCTGGACAAAAGCAAGACGGCAGCAAAAAAAAAAAAAAAGTCAGCGGTGCGAATAATAAAGCCTGATTTTATTATTAGTCAGCAACACAATTATCCCAGGGCTGTCTGCGAAAGGGCTTTCCCACAGATTCCTTAAGTATTTCCAAAGCTTTACATTGTTGTTCATGTTTGACACAGACGGTCTGTGTCAAACAGGTTTCCTCTGACTGACAAAAAAATAAACTCGTATATAAAAATAATTCTGTCAGCAGTCAGAGCCCCTTCAAAGAAGGCTGACTGTAATCCGACCATCAAACTGAGACACAGAAACTCAGACCCAGCTGCCAATCAGCTCCTGCTGATTGAAAGCATCGCTGTCAATCAGTGACTGTGACTGTCAATCAATCAAATGCACAGAATGATGCTGATCTGGATAAAGAATGAAAAAGGTGTGAGAGTAAATGCCACCACTGCAGCAATAATGCAGAACCTCCTCTGCGTGTGCGTGTGTGTGTGTGTGTGTGTGTGTGTTCTGGGTGCGTGAGTGTGTGTGTGTGTGTGTGTGTGTGTGTGTGTGTGTGTGTGTGTGTGTGTGTGTGTGTGTGTCCTAAATGAGAATACCAATTGCCAAGCACCAGGTATAGCCCAAACAGTGATTAGGTTTCTGATCAGATGACATGCTGAGAAAGGGCTTTTGGCTCATCTGGAATAACTGCACAGTCTGCAGAGAGCACTCCAGCACTGCTTTGCTCATTCATTAACTTCAGCTATTCGAAAGCCAGGAAGATTTCACGGAGATACCCACAACAGCGTTGTCACCAGCCCACGCACTCGCTGGCACAGAGCGCCATCACAAACATATGCAAATATGGCACGGGCACACGTGCACGTCCATCTGTGGAGTGACATGTATGCGTGGATGTACCTCTGTGTGTTTGTAGGTGTGTGTGCGTGTGTGCCCACCCGTCTGTTCACCAGCCTGTTTGTCAGCGGTAGTTGCAGTTGCAGCGACTGAGCAAAGCTCCCGCACCTCCACTCCCCTCGGCACGCAGCCACTGAAACACTGCCTGCAATATTTAACAGCGTAGCAGCAGTCAATAGCACAGCAACCTTGGAATCAATGTCACACGCGGCGGAGGGAGTGGGGGAGAGACAAAGAAAAACGGGCTGAGGAGATGGACAGACGGGCCGTGAGAGAGGGGGAAAGAGGTGCGGAGAGGCAGACGGGGAGAATGAACGTGAGGATAAATGGAGGGGCGGCGGGGGAGCGATGGAGATAAATGGAGGCTGGAGTAAAAACGTGCGAGTCACAAGCGCGCTTGCGTTTCTGACCATGTGCTGCATATACTGTACCCTGCAGCAGACAGTCCCTCCCAACCGAAACGTGACTGTGGAGTGTGTATGTTTGGCAGGGATGGCGGCAAGAAAGAGATGGAAGACGAGGGAGGGAGGGAGGGAGGGAGGGAGGGAGGGAGGGAGGAAGGGAAGACAAAAGCTGTGAGTGAGAGTGAGCACGAGAGGGGAGGGAGGGTGAGGGGAGTACTGCTGATCACTGCAGTAAAGGAATCCCTCGTCTAGAAAGGGGGGTTGCCCCTCGAATTCACCCTCCCTCCCTAACCCCCTCCATCTCTGTCCGACTCGCACAGAATCGTGATGTGCAGGTTCTGATCTTCCCTCGATTCTCATCAGCACTGTGCTCTATAACCACTGCTGCTTTTTACCACAGCCCACGTGTGCAAGTGTGCATTTTCAGTGTACTAAACTCACAGCAAGCAAACAGAGACTCAGAAGACTACATGATAAATCTTGCAGAAGATTTAAAAAAAAAAAAAAATGTTGACGAACGGGAAACAGCTGTGTCTTTCCCTGCTCTCATATTACACAGCAACAGTGAAGTGGCATGAAACCGATCTGCAGCGAAGATAAATCATCCTCACAGAGAACAGCCTCACATACAAGCGCCAGGCTTCAGGATGGAGGAGGGCGGGTGCACAGGTTACTACATGCATCACTGCTACAGCTCTGCCTGTTATGGATATCATCCCTCCGCTACGTTAGTTGTGTTTAATTTTAGCAGCATAATGATGTTCTGGTTTTTAGATCAGGTCAGGTGATGCATTTGGAGAAATTTGCAAGATTTATTACCTTCCTCCTCCTCCTCCTCCTCCGGCACAGCTACACAAATTCATAAGCTGCTAGCAGAGCTGCTCTGAGGGTGGGTTCACACTACTCACTGACGGTTTTGTTCATGCCAGGGAAAAAATAATAATAATTAAGAAACAGGGCTATTTTTAGTGCGATATAAAGAAATCTGGTTATGCTACATTTGGTAACTGACTACTGTGTAGTGCTACTTCTGTGGCAGTACTCGACATTTTTACCCACAGCCCCATCAGATGAACTCAGCTACTTCAATCCTAGTTGGAAAACCACAGCAGTAGCTTAGATGTGCGGACAGCCCTTCTTTTTTTCAAGCTTCACTATTATAAGTGAATCTAAACCCAAGATGACACTGCATTTTAAAAACCTCTTCATTCTTGCAAACACATCATTTTAACTCCAGACACACCGTGGGGAAATCACCGGCTCCCGAGCACGGCTGCAAAGTGTGCCTGTGTGAGCCTGCGAGCGAATGTGTTACAGACACCGGCGCTGAGGAATAATGTTGGTGACATAATTCCCATTTCACGGTGCCCTTCTGGAGGAGTGGAAACCTCTGCCATTTATCTGCACAATGACTGCATCCATCTATGTGGTAATGTGCTGTCCTGGGTTGTGGCTACAGCGCAGATAACGTGGGCAGTCACACATTCGTAGCATGTCGATGGAGTATAAAGAACAGATTCTGGGCTCCACTGTGCATATACACCAAAATGATCTTTTTTTAATTGTTTGCCTGCGTATCTGATATGTTTAAAATCCTTATTTATGTCCATTTTCACCAGTACAGAGTCACAAAGCAAAGATATTTGCATTCAAAGATCAATTTTGCAGTAATCATTCTGATAGACAAGGGTCACGGCAGGTGAAGATCAGATTCCTAAAACCTGAAGTTTGTAGGAGGTCACTGTACAGTTCTGTCCAAGAGTCTTGAGCCACTCCTTATTTCGTTATGTTCTGTTAAGAAAATGGGGAAAAGATGCAGGGATACAGTGAACTGTGCAAGCATACAAGCTTGAAATTCTTAGAAGCTTGAAAGTCAGTATTTGGTATGACCACCCTTAGTTTTCAGCAGTCTGCGCTCTCTTAGCAAAGCTTGCTTGTAATGTCTTTAAGTAGTCTTCAGGAATAGTTCTCCAGGCTTCCTGAAGGACATTCAAAGCTCTTCTTTGGACTTTGGTCGCCTTTTGTTTTCGTTCCTTGTGACGATGATCTAACACTGCTTAAATAATGTTGAGGTCTGGGATCTGGAGAGGCCAATCCATGACCGATTGTGTTCCACTGTGTTTTTCTATCCAAGTATACTTTCATTGCATTGGCAGTGTGTTCGGGATATCTTTCCTCACCGTTTCCCTTAAGAATGGCTTCTTAAAAACCCGCTCTTCCCCTGAGACCATTTCTGATGAGGCTTTGGTGAGCAGTAGATCGATCAATTGAAGGGTATCTCTCAGGCCCTGTGTCAGGTCTTTGCTAGATTTGGTTTCTATTTCTCAAATACGTGACTTCAAAGTGTTTAACATGCTTAGATATGCCAAGTTTTCAGTTAATAGCACTTTAAAAATCATTTTGCTGGTGGACACAAATTGCTTGTTTTTGTGACAGACCACTTGTATTGGTTCATCCAGTGACTTAGAAAGTCAAAAAAGATCAGTGCGGAAAAAAAAAGATAATGTCTAAAGAAAAACGTTGAAACCCTTCAGAAAGCCGGAGAACTATTGTTCAAGAACACTTTAAATAAATGACAGGAAAGTCTGACTCCTTGGAAGTGAAATATCAAGAAATAAAGGGTGGCTCCAGACTTTTGTACTACTGTTTGCTAAATGAGAATGTGCACATTGCACATTGAAGTGACAGGACAGAGCATGCAGGGGGTTGGCAGTGAATGCATTGTGTCTAAGAGGTGCACCCGAAATGTTCAACAATTAAAACAAGGATGAATATGCCACCACTTCAAGCTTTCAATATATCACAAACGAAAAGCAGCGTCACCCATGCTGACTCAGCCTTACAGGGTCGCTCCCAAGTGGATTCTCGAAGAGGACAAATGAGGTTTACGAGGTATTAAATTGAAAACCCACCACATCAACCATCTTATCACCTGCTAGAAGGAATGTCTGTGCACAACGATTGCCGTTAAGATTTCCGAGTCTTTCCTGAACCTCGTGTTTCTGGTTTTATTACTCCTTTATAGCATATTAAGAGACTGCTGACTGGAATAGCTGAGAAAGTCTTTCTTCCGCTCAATCCCAGGAATGTGAAGAATGTCTTACAATCCAAAACTAGTAATTAAATATCAACTCAATTATGTAAAAGGATATTTTTTTTTAATGAATTTCTACATTCATTGTTTAGATGCAAGCATTTTGAAGCCCTAATAAACAAAAGGAAGCCATTTAAAATTATCAGAGAAAGCATTTTTCCCGTAGTGTCTCCACAGTGAGCCATAAAGTTAAACTTAAGGTGAACTGACATGAATGAGCCTTTACACTAATTTATCACTAATTGCGCAGCGTCTTCTAACAAGAATCTCTTTGCAGAATCGTCCAGAGCCCTCAGGCAACGTCAACGCAGCAAATCCAGAAAAATCCTCATCAGTTCTTTGTCAAATTATTAATTTATTCTTGAAATGAGCAGCAATAAACAGGACTGAAAGAAAATGCCATCTCATGCCACCTCCACTTTCTATACTCTGCGAGGTCTCGTCCACTCGGCCCCTTGAAGCCCAGATTTCTCCACTGTGAGCCAAACAAGTGGGAAAGCACAGCTGTGCCCCTTCCAAGGCACTCACAAATCACTGTAGGCACACAAGCGACCCCTCCCACCCCTCAGAAAGACTAAAGAACACACACACACCTCGATAAGGCGGCCACTCAGCAATTGCTACAGAAGAAAGCGGATTTGAGAACAGTGTGACAGTAATCACCGTCATTTTTTTCCAGCCTCAGCACAGACGAGCTTATGTAACAAAGGAAAACGCTGCCTTTTCTCTCGGCAGTGTTCCTCGCCCGGTGAAAGCCATTAACAGATATGAAATCGGCAGTCGCATTCTTGAACGCCTCGGTATTAAGTAATCGCGACTCGCACGCCGAGAGGGAAACCGTGACAGAGCAGAGTGTGCCCCACAAAAGCCCGTGCCGATCAGATCCTTCCACTGCAATGCAGGGTTGATAGTGAAAGCAACCCTCCCCTGATTAGGCTATCCAAACATCAAACCCCTCCAAGCCAGTTACAGCAAGACATAAATAATTCCGGCTTAATTGCTCATTCCATTTCAATAAATTGCCTTAAAGGACTTGAACATGCTTTGGATAATTAATTCCAGCTCATGGTCTGCTTAATCCACGAGATAACATCTCAGAAGTGAATGAATCAGATTGTTGACACGCGGGCCCAGTTTGACTGTCATACCCCGATCACCCCCCACCCACCCATCCTCCCCTCCCTGAGACCAACAACACTAGAACCTGATGCATTATTAAACAGCAGTGCAGGCTTTCGCGCCTCTACTTGGAAGACAGCAGCTTTCAGCTATTGTGCTCCAGAGCGCTGCTCCTCCAAGGATTCAGTCCCGATGAGAAGGACCAGCACCATCCTTTGGCTCGCATTTGAGACCAGACTCATGCAGAAATGAGTGCATGCACACACATCCATGTGCGTGTGGTCAGTGCGACGGCACACCGAGACCCTCTTTGATGGTTCATGCACCAGATGGCACTAGCTGCTTGTGTCAGTGTTCATTTTAGTCACGCAGTACTTGTCCTCTCAATATGCCGTTTCAGACGAGTAAGTGGAACTTTTTTCTTTGTCGTTTTTATTTTTTCATCTCTCCCCCTCCAGCTTTATTTTTCTTCTCTTAGAAATAATTGAGAGTATGCAAATCCAGTTTTGCCTGCACACAGTTTACACACTGACCCTGATCTCACCGGTGACCTTAACAGCATTGATTAAACCTCAAGAGTGTGAAGAGGTGGAGGTCTGTAGCTCCTTCACGTAACGCGTACCACACACTCCGATCGATGCTGCTGAGTAAGCACTGCCCAGTTCTTATTATCTTCCCAAATTTTTTCCTCCAGTCACCAGCGGCGCTGGGACACATTTTCTTATCCGCATACACTTTGCACCACTATAGGACCCCTCTGCGAGCAGAGATACACTTTGCACTGGCATTACCCAGTTTCTAGGCGCATTAATTATAGATGGGTAAAACAGTTGTTTTGAATTGAGAAGTAAAGTAGTTCCCATTTGTTCTCTCCAACACTGCACAATGCTGCTCTCTGGCTACCACACTAATTGTTCCTACGGCTGCTCCTTTGGGCACAGAAGAAACTGCGACATCGTCCCCAAGTTTCTGCCAAAGTCCATCTACTAAAAAGTCTGTCATAAAAGACGACGTTATGGAAAATGTGGAACTTTCAGCATATAATACATATTTCGTATTGTATTATATCTAAGCATTCATTTGATTCCAAAGCGTTCCAATAATAAAGCTGACACAAAAGGGGGAAAAAAAACTAAATCCGTGGGTGAGCTAAGAATACCACTGCATTCATCACACCTTCAAATCCATAAAACTTCAATCAGAGCTTCCAGATTAGAGCCAAAATATTAGACTCTCTTTACAGAGAGACAGGTGAAACTCACTCTCTAAGAAAAGAAAAGGTACTGGATGCCCATGCATTGATTTTTTCATAAAATAAAAGCACATATAAATACATTTACAATCACATAAAATTGCCATCGTTTTCAATTCACTACCAACTTGCCACAGACTATTTAACCCTACAGCAGCGCTGTCTGATAAAAAAACAACAACAACAACAAAAAAAAAAAACGATAGCAACAAATTTTTCCTGGCATAACTTCACCTACTTCCAAGGTGCATGGAGAAGACAAAGACCTGATGATGTGAAGACTTCAGCGACACTTAAAGTATTAGGAAGCTGTTAGTAAAGCTGATACCAAAAAAACACGCCCAAAACTCCCAACATGTCGTCACAGGATCTGCAGGTAATGCGTGGATTTGTTGATCAGTGATCAGAAAGGGATTGTGCAATTTGATCTCCAAACAAACAGAGTAAAAGTACCTTTTGGCAATGAACAGGCAGGAACAAGCAAAGCCTTTATTCATCTCTGTAGAGACAAATAAAAGACAGAGATGTAACAGCAGAAATGTCTGGTGCAGTCCCAGTGTTTTGATTTTGGAGCTGCGTCCATGTCCCTGTCTCAGTGACTGAGCAGCTTGCAGTAACTGATTTCACTGTGAATCTGCATCAGGCTTGAAGTTGCGCATAAGGTGAGTGTTTGAACAGGACAATGATGCGATCAAATGTCCACACTATCAAACCTGCTAATGAAGAATGAAATGGAGGGCTATGTAATGGTTCATATTTGAATTACAGCGAAATAATGAGTTTAAAGGTGAGTTTACATGAAAAGAAACTGTAAAACATCTTGAAACGAGTGAAGGAAATCTACATGAGAGTGTTTAAAATTCGCAGTAGGCCGATGTCAAAGAGACGAGTGCAAAACACTTTTCAGAGTGTGTTTTAAAGTGTTTGCGTGTCCACATGTGCCAAAAGGCAGTTTCCATGGGATGCACTTTTACGTGACTGTAAATGGTCCACTAAGGAGGCACAAACACAATTTTCTGTGGCGAAAACATTCCCCTCCAGGATTCAAAGTTCATGGTCACATTTATCAAAACCCACACTGAATAATAGATCGTGTTCAGAGCACACATTAGTACTAGGTCACCACCAATTTATCTCTCATCACTGATGCTTAGAGGCACAAGATGCTCCACTTTCCCCCTTCTGCTGTTTTATCTCTTGCCTGGCTTCCAAAATCTGACCGTCAAGTTCTGTTTGCGCTAACGGTGAAATACAAAAACTTTGTACCTTGAGACTTAAAATACCCGTAATCATGTTTATTTGGTTTCAAAATTAAGGTCAGAAAGCTTAAATTCCAGGTTGTTACACCTTTCTGAACACACACACACACACTAACAGTACTGTTTTTCAGACTGAATTAAAGACTTACAATAATGCTGTAAGGGATAGACAACAGTTTGAGATCATTTTTGGCTTATATTAACATTAGCCAAACTTCCTGTTTGCATTGTACCCAGCGATGTCTAATTCAAACAGGAAGTCTGGATCACTTTGATCCTGTAGAAAATTAAGAGTAGCATTTTCTTTCCATGATATCAAAGTGTATTTAAGGACATTTATTCACAATGGACACCCGATATTTACTTCTTTGGAGTGATACCTGAATAAAAAAATACATGACTCATGTGTCTGCAAAAGAAATTTTGACACGCATAAAGGCAATTTCTTATTATCCTCCAAGACTTAGGTGACATATAGACTGGTGCAGCACTACTTGCTGACCATTGATTCCCAAAGCACCACTACACCACTATTGTAGGCTTTCTATTGTTAATATATATAAAATATAAGACCATGACATTCACTATCAGTATCTCTGTCTTATGTCTCTCTCTCTCTCCCAACTCTCCTGTCCACTTGAGTAGGTGCCTAACTAATCATTAGATTAATCAGTAATGAAAATACCTGTTGGTAATTGCCCTTAGGGAAGATTCAAATGTTCAGGTTACCTTGAAAATGCATGAGGGCATGTTGGAGATGGGGATGGGTATCTTTGCTGGTGGGACTGCCAATGGCAGCACTGGTGCTCGGAAAGTTCTCAACTTTTAAATGCAAGCAACAGATCAGAGCAACAAGAGCAACACACCTCGGCACAAAAGCAGAAAATGTTGAACCGTGAAAAGCGTAGGCGTGATTCTTCCTCGCTAAATCTCAGCTGCATCATCCAGTCCTGTTATATGAATGCTTTTTAGCAGCACCCACCCTAAACTCCAAAGATGTGAGTGTTTAAAAGGGTAAAGGAAATGCACAGCTTTCGTCAGGCTTTTCAGTTGAGGGACTAATTAAAAACGTCAGCTGAGACAAAACATGAAGAAACGCTCAACAATGAAAATGTCAAATTTAAATTTCCAAGGCAGCCAGGTGGCTATTAATCCTGACTGGGAGCGTTGGGGGTTTCAGGTCTTTCTTCTCAGAGAAATGTGTATCATTGTTTGATTAATAGGGCAGACCACAGCGCTAACCTGCTGCAGTGAAACTATCCACCTGGCCAGAATGCCGGGCCGAAAGATGAAAGAGGAGGGTAATTATAGAATTTACAGTATATACCACACAGCAAATGATATAATTTATCTCCCGTTATATAAACAATACAGTTTCTTCCTCCATTTGGTCACCCAATGAAGGATTTGCAACACATTATTTATTAGAGAGGCACCGTTAACCAAAAATGGTTGAAAATACAACTAGAGTTGTGCCTGTTTTATCAATATTCCCTTGGTTTAGAGTTGACCTGAGATGCCTGTGACTCTGCGATCATGCAAGGTCACACTGAGGGCAGCGCGCAGTCTCTGACAGACCAATGTGAGCCCCTCCTCCAGCAGCATCAGTTATTTATGGAGCCGAGCCTGGGAATGCTTCTTTTGAGGACCTTTGACAGGCTCTCCCCTCTGTGACTGTGTTCATGCCTTGAATATGACTTGGACTCCAAAAGAATAAAAGTTCTCCCAGCAAAAAAAGGGCTGCCTAAAAATGCCCAGAATATCAGTGCTTGGTCTTAGTCATCTCACTGTTCAGATAGCACTATTAACCCATGTAGAATCATCAGGGGAATAAGTCCATGAAAGTCTGGAAAACAGAATTCGCTGAGATTTTTGCTTCTTGGATGTATCAGCAAGCCTGCCTGAGGTTTTATTTAGCAGTGGTCCGCGTGGACATATTGCATGCACATAAGCCAGCAAACTGAGCTCACGAATGCCAATCAGACACAGATTAGAGCAGACACTTCTGAAGGAGCTGCGGCACAGAAACACACAGCTCACCTCATGTGGGCATTTGCTGTTACAAGTGCTTTCATTTTTTGGCCTCAGTGTTTTCTAACGGCGATGCTGTTTTTCCAAGTGGAACTCCAAGCGTAATCGAGGCGGGTTATCATTACAACCCGTGTGCATGACCGGCCCTCTGGCCAACGCGTTTGGTGCCAGTTTCCACTTTCACCACTGCCTTCTGCTAGGCCTAGAGAGGGTGTGTAACACCATATGCCTCTTCTGTGCCTTCACTAGCGTCTCCTTAAAAATCAGATAACGAGGAGTTTTAGTGGAGAGTTTAAAGCACTCTGCCTGAATGACCCAGACGGGGGCATCACGGCTAAGAGTTGAGGTGACAAAGATATCCAAGTTTGAGGAAGGGCTTAAAAAGACGGAAGATCTGCAGCGATAACTGAATTGAATTACAGTCTTATTCCATTTTTATGAGGTTTCAAAATAAATTTGAGTACTCAGGAAAATGCACGGATTATTGTCATATAAGGTCATGTGCGCAGTTACCCCCCAAAGGCAATCCGGAGCCACAAAAACCCTGCGTACTGCTTACCTTTTTACATACATGAATGATAAAGAATAACAGTTGTTATACTCCCCTCACAGAGAAGTGAAGCAGCACTTGCGCTTGCTTTGTGCTAACGTGATATATCAAATATCTCTGTAAAGGACGTCTACCCCTCTTTCCAAAACCATTTAAAGTTTGTATCTAACGGCGTTACGGTCATTTAAAAACCGTGTGTAAAACTGGTCTGCCAGCATTCCCGTGGGAAATCAAGGGTTAAGACCTCATTTTTAAATACCCACCAGTGATGAGGTAAGAAGCAGTCAAATTCTCACTCTGCATTACAAAATGAGTGACTCACGCAGACTGTTAGTACTGAGCACGTCAGGAAATGACGCTGTTGGTGTACCTGCTGTGTTAACATTGAATCAAATAAGTATTAGAATAAATAATGCTGACTGCTTGTGATTGGCAGTCCACAGTATGAAACAGAGAAATACTGTTTTCTGACATGGTAAGTCCAGGATTTTACATTTGGGTCCTATTTGTCATATTTTTTAATAACAACAAACGCTTCACTCCAGGCCTTTCACAACTAGCATCAAATATTCACAGGCTCTGTGCCGTGGGGCCATGTGGAGAAGCAGCTTACCCTCATGCAGACTGTGGGCAGCAGAAACGGGGCCGGTTTCTGTGAAGCTACTGTCATGTCACCCACCTGCAGTGTTAGAGGAATCGAAGTCACAGCAGTCAAAGAAGCAGACAGCCCAGTTTTCAAAACTCAAAGGGTTCTGGGCAGCAGCGCGATGACCGCCCGCCTGCAGGCGATGTGACGGCCCCTGCTTCACAAGTTACTGAAATCGCACATCGTGCTGACTCAACGACCAGGCAGAGCTGATGATAATGAGCGGCGTCTAATAGAGTTAGCTGAAATGAATGGCGGATCAGACCGCATTGCCGGCGACTCCTTGTCCCTTTCCTCCTCTCATCTCTGCCCTGTTGTCCTCCCAAATGACATCGTGACCTAAAATCGAAGTGAGCTAGACAACATCACTAATGCTCAGGGGAGAAAAAAACCCAAAAACCTGTCTCCACATCTCTCTGCCCTCATGCTCCTATCCACAATCTTAATCCTCATCATCAGTATGCTGCTCATCCTGCCTCCTCACCTCCTCTACTCCATCCTGTTTCAGTGTGATTTGATTCTCCACCTTCCTCAAGGGCCTACTTCACTGTTCAACCCCCACCACTGTTCCTACCTGTTTACCACTCTCTGTCTCTCTCGCCCTCTCTCTCAATTCTGTATCATCAGATGTTAGAGGAGGTGTTTGGGCAAGTTGCCTCCCGCTGGCAACTAATTTTTGCAGCCCTGAAATATTCCGAGTGAACCATGACGTTAAACACCTTCCTTTTATTTTTTTATAACGGGTGTTAATAATGCGTATGTAGAGTTAATCACCTAGAGCTGTTATCACTACATATTAGAGGTTTAACAGCTTCAGTGAGATCATCGGGAGTGCAACCCCTGGCAAGCTGACCGACATAGCATGACACCAGATTGATCACCGGTGTTAAGTGGAACAAAGACAGCCCACCTTTCAGTTAACAGGGTTTTGGACCCTTTTTTTCTCCCTTCGGCCAATTATTTTGTGTATTTTTTTTATTTTTTATTTTTTTTTAAATTGTATTTCGCATTTCAAATAATTGAAATGTTGCTGCAAGTCACCCAATACCATCACAGGAAGTGCAGTGAATTTTATACACTCTGAAATAATCTATTCCTAATGCGATTATTTAGGTAAAAGAAAACAAAAATAGCAAAGTGGAGCCCCTATAAATACATTATTTTGACTATGGGATTATGCACATTTCAACTGACATCAAAAGGAAAATTATTCCTATTCAGACTTTTGTTACATGGATGCCAACATTGTGTTTGCATTATAGGGAACACCTGCTTCCACTTACAGTAAGGTTACTGAAAGCGAGGATTCCCTTCTGACAATGTAAGAAAGAAGACTAGTAGATTACACAGAAGCTGGTTAATAAATACACTTACCAGCCACTATATGTATGCCTTGATAGTACCGGCTTGGATCTCTTAATTCTTTATGGCACAACCACACGGTGCTGGAAACATTCCTCAGAGAATCTGGTGCGTGATGACATGACAGCATCGCACAGTTGCTGCAGATTTGTCGATTGCACATCCCTGATGTGAATCACACATATTACCACAATCCAAATGTGCTCTATCGGATTAAGATCTGGTGACTGTGGAAGCAATTTGGAAGCAGCCACTGGAAGATCAGCACTGTGGTCATAAATAATCAGCAGACACGGTCAGCAACAACCGTTAGCTCAGTTGTGGTGTTTGAACACCACTCAGTTGATATTGAAGAGCCCAAAGTATGCTCCATTACACCATTACCACAGGTCCAAACCTTACAAGGCATCATGGTTTCATCTTGTTTAAGCCACATTCTAACTCTACCATTAATTATTTGAGTTACAGTTGCCTTCTTAACAGATGGAAGAAGTTTGACCTTTGGCATCAACAAGACATTTTTGCACAGAAAACTGCTGCTCACTTAATATTTTCTCTTTTTCTAACTGTCCTCTGTAAACCCCAGAGATGGTTGTTTGGGAAGAATCCCAGCAGATCAGCATTTTCCAAAATACTCAGACCAGCTCATCTGGCACCAACAACTTTGCCACACTTAAAAGTCGCTAAAATATCTTTTCTACTTCCTGATGTTCGGTTTGGGCTTCAGCAGGTCGTCTTGACCGCGTTTGCATGCATAAGGGCATCAAGTTGCTGTCATGTGATTGGTTGATATTGGGTTAACAAGCAGCTGAGAAGATGCACCTAATAAAGTGCTTGTTGAGAGTGTATATTTCATTAAAATATATTAAAACCGAGCTTATAGAAAACGCAATGCCCTGAAGACAACTACTAAAGACAATAACTACTCAATTTTCCAATTAGAATACGAATAAATATCAAATAGACAGTATTAATCATCAATATCATTTTATAAACCTTTAATGGAATGAATCACCAACCGGTCAATTTGTTGAAAGCAAGATGATAAAATAAAAAGAGGGAGGAAAGAAAAAAAAGTTATTGATTCAAAGTGAACCTGGCAGTTTGTTTTTTCAATTAAGGTTTTGATGTTCATACAAAAATTCTGCACGACAAGCGATGTTTTATACAGCAGTAATGATATTAGAGTTATGTTGCTTTTAATGGGAGTTCATAGCGTCGTGTTTAATAGGATTTTATAAAATACATCCCGCAAGGCTGTGCGTGTCCGAATATCAGCACATAGTTTATAAGCACACTTTTTCTTTGCTTAATCATCAGGTTTCCTCGCCTCGCCATGGAGCCGACTGAGATATAACGGTGCCGGTTGTATTAATTAAACACGTTATTATTATTATTAGGCGATGACGATTTACAAAGAGCATTAATCATCAGCCATGACTGGTCAGTCAGATGAGCAGCATGTAAGTCACTGCTATTAGTTTGAGGAGATCCCAAACTAATCATGCTGGTGATAAAGTTCAATCAGGCCACCGTGCAGCAGTCTCTGTAATGTCGTAATGACGGCTTGCTGAGCGGCGTGCAGGTTACAAATCAATGGAAGTTTGAGATGCGAAGATCAATAGGTTTATTCAATTGGATAACTGATACTCTGACGGAAAAATGTCAGTTACCATCCTAAAAGCAAATTGATTTCCTTTTTGAAATTCTTCATACCGAGTTTGTTATCGGTTACAGGAGTGCGCCCAAGGACTTCAGTTCGGAGAAACACGCAGACATGAGAGTTATTTTACACCAATGTTTAAAACCAGAGCGGAACAGAAATAATCAGATGCATCTGCAGAGAATTATTTCTTGACAGTTACAGGCGCTCTGAAACATAACTTTGATGGTGGTGACATTTCATTTGGGACCCACAAACAGACGCACTCCTTTTCACAACAATATCCTTTTTATCCTCTCTTCAATTCAGTGCACCGTTTTACCTGATAAATATTCAAATGCCCGCTGCCTGAAAATGTAAGCAGTAAAAACATAATCTCATTTTGCCATTACATGTTCAAAACGCTCCAACAGACACAAACTAGATCAATAATGCAATTAGACGTAGTGATGGCATCTGTGACTTAAAATTAGGCTTAAGCCTCGCTAGGCCGATCATTATTTGCGCGTCATTCGGGAATAATACCTTTGACTGGAAGTCAACAAAGGGAAAAAAAGAAGTCTCTGCTTCATGTGCCGCTGACAGGGTGCAGTTTAGAAACAGAAATCTCAGTCAGGCTTTTTGCTTTTCTGAGCTACGCACAGATGACGCTTGAAACCCGACGCTGGTTCGGTGTCTCTCCTCGCTGCGTGCCGTCACTCAAAACAGTCATATGAAAACAAGCATACAGGCAATCTAATTACCTGCTGACTTAATTAAAGCCGAACAAGTCTGCTTTCAAACAGTAAAAGATAATGAAAACAAAAAAACCCAGTGCAGTTTATTACCTTTGATTATTGCTGTCTCTTTGAGCATTTGAGGTAAACTGTGCACATCCTTTAAAATAGGCCATTAATCTTTATTTTGGAGGACACTATTGGCGATGAGAGCGTTCAAACAGAGAGCTTTGTGTTTTCTGATAAATTTCCATGCTGTCATCAGTATTTGTTAATTATATAACTTAAATTCAAAAGGTATTTATATAGCTTAGTTTTCAGAAAAGATATGGTTTAAAATGACCGAAAAAAAGGGAAACGACTTTAACATTTTAATGCTCTGCGAGACGACATTCAAACAAAATTCATTTCTGACTTAAAGAGGCTGATGTGTAATAAGGTAGGCTTTGGGCTCATTACGTAGGTATTCCATGAAGTCTATTAAATCAGTGCTGTTCAAGGCGAGAAAGTGACGGAAACATGGAGACAGAGCGGGTTTAAAGCCTCTGCTTCAGAATGAAACATTATGTTTCAAGGATAAAGGCTGTTTGCCACATCTGCTGAGGAAGTTCAGTGGATCATATAAATACAGCAACACTTTTTATGGCTCACCTGCCTCCCTCCGAAAAGAACAGCCATAGTTTTAAACAATGGCAATTTCTCAACCCCTCGCCTCTCTGATGCAAGCCTGTACATTGAGCTCTCTTTGTAAAAGGCTCTTGAACTACCCCCACCTGTCAGAGAGGCAGGTGAGGATTCCTGACAACACCCAGTTACAAAACGATTGGAAAAGGCAATAAATCCTTGAACTGAAAAAACAACGTTTTTGTGTTGTTTCCTTTAACTGATCAAAACACGAAAAGGACACATCTGTTTGACACAGCTTTGCTATAGACATGATTCAAAGTGAACGATAAATGCGACTTGCTTAAGAGCTCTGCAGACTGCAGTCACGGCGACACCTTCACTGCCCTTGCCGTATGCTACACCTTTACCAGCTGCCATCCTGATGATTGCTGCCCCCACCCCACCGAACATTTTCTGCTTCCATCTTTTATCCATCCACTCGTGTGCCCTGCAGTTTTGAACTCATGAGCTGAACTGGCAAGGCTCAAGTGAGGCGACAGCAACTTGTTGCAGCCCCCCACCCCCCACGACACCCGCCCTTTTAGATTTCTCTCTTCACGTGTCTGCTTGACATTTGACAACTTTGCTAAAACTGTCACGGCTGCCTTCCGTAGGAGTCGAGTCGCAGATGGATCGAGAGGTCCATGCATGAATGGCGCTGCTGTGTGTGTGTGTGTGTGTGTGTGTGTGTGTGTGTGTGTGTGTGTGTGTGTGTGTGTGTGTGTGTGTGTGTGTAGCTGTGACCCATCAGGGCCTTGTGGGAAGCTGCAGCTAAACTGAAGGATGCCAAAGAACGGCAGAGCGAGGAGGGGAGGGAGGAAAGGTTGGAGACAAGGGGAGAGAAAGAGAGAGAGGGCTGGCTTAGCCAAGGAGGAGACAAGTGCCGGTACTGCAGCAATGCAGGAGCGAGGGAGGAGGGTGTCAATGAGATGAAACGAGGGGGGTTGACAGATAACAGTGCAATATACAAATGGCAGACAGTGCAAGCAGACACTTTTAGAGCCAGTGTTATCAAGGCTAACAAGTTTATGCAACCCGATTTCCTGAGCTTCTTTACAGCATCTCTGTTTTGCTGAGGCTTCCTCGTTTCACTACGACTCAGACAGTATCATCCCCGGCTCCACCTTGCAGAGACAGAAGGCCGTGGCAAGGCAAACACTCCCTGCTGGGCCGCCCATGTCTCCTCCCTCCTCTGTCCTCTGAACAAACAGCTGTCTCTCTGGAGGGTTTGGCAGGGAAAGGGACACTTGGGAACGGGGACTGGCTCCCTGTGAGCTCTGTTGCGTCATTGTACAGTGAACAAGACCTTGATAATACGGGACCGCTGCTAACGCTTTTACTTTCTAGCAAGGCAAGTTGTATGTACACGACTTGCATCGCTTTCATTCATCATCACTCCACCCGATGCCTTTTCAAGTGGCCCATTGCAGCAAAATGTAAACAGGAGTCCAAGAGAAAGCCTCGGCTCGATTTTCATTGTACAGCCACCCCCACCCTGTGCAAACCCATGCCCACCTTTCTCCATTTCATACAGCCCAATGACACATAAGCACAGAGCACAAACAAAGCACACTGAGCATACATTTGCTCCAAGTAACAGCATAAGCACACACGCAGAAAAGAGGGGGAGACGGGCTAATGCGCTGCTATTTGTTGCACAAGGATTACAAGCACTCAAGGAATAAATATCCTGTTCTCATCATACAATTTTTATTCCAGGCAAGGATAACGTTGCAGGGTCAAGAGTATTTCCTGGTGAAAAAAAATAGACTCTTAACTTTGAAATTATCATTTTTGTTTTATTTTTATTGGATTCTTGCTGGATGTTAGTCACAGTAAGACCAAGTGCAAGGAGTTGTGGTGTAACCAAGCCAAGCTGTGGATGAGACGAAGGGCAAAATAGCAATGTTGAGAGGTCGCTCCGTCAGATCTAAGAACTGTCAGATTTCAATTCAATTCGATTCAATTTTATTTATATAGCACCAAATCACAACAGCAGTCACCTCAAAGATAATCTCAACAATCAGGTGACACCCCCCCCCCTCCCCCCTCCCCCCCATTGAGCAAGCACTTGGCAACAGTGGGAACGAAAAGCAGCCTTTTAACAGGAAGAAACCTGCGGCAGGAGCAGGGTCAGAGAGAGGCAGCCATCTGCCACGGCCGGATGTGGGTGAGGGGAGAAAGACGGGACAACAGACACACTGTGGAAGAGAGCCAGAGATTAATAATAATAATGATAATGATAATAATAATAATAATGTTTAAATGCAGAGAGGTGAATAAACACAGTGAGTGAAGATGAAACACTCAGTGCATCATGGGAAGCCCCCAGCAGCCTAGCCCTATTACAGCGGGAGAGAGACAGATGCATGTGTACATATGCACGCTGAATACACCAAATCGTTACATGACCTGATGGATAATTATCTTAAGCAGAATTTAGATTTAGCATTTGCACTTTTGAGACAACAACTCACTGAAGTGCTGCAGATTACATCCAAAACCTCTGACAAAAGTTTTGTTTGTATCATTGTCCCCCCCCCGCCCCCGCAGTATGGTTCAATAAGCGGATAGCAAACAGTCTATCAAATTTATAACCGAGGAAGAAATTTATTTGGTATTGATATTGCGCTACTGAGCCTGGCAACAGACATAAACTATAACAGACTCATTCAATTCCTTTCAGCTTAAGTTTGTTATGTTGCAACGCTCAAAATACCAGACAGCTTCGTTGTTTCACACATAAGCAAGTAAAGTTTAGGACTATTCAACTGTGCTGATGAAGAGAAAAGAAAAGAAAAGGCTTCCACAGGAGTACTAGACAGATTGAGAACTTAACTTTAAATCTGTGTGGGATCGCAATCCGAGATGTGAATCATAATTTTCCCCACGGATTTAACTGAACACATGCAGCATATGGCATGTGGTTGCCTGGATACAAATCCTGTCACTTTAACTTAATGGCCGAAGTCCCATCTGATTAAATATCCACATCCTGCCTTTGCTTGTTTGTGTGATGTTGAGATGTTTGGACAGCGCTGTTATTTTTCTCTAAAAACTACTCTGAATGACAACAGACCAGTTCTTCATTATGACTAAAGTGCTATGCACGAATGCCATTTAACAGAAAGTATTCAGAGCGTTCGTTTCCTGATAAGATAAAGACCACACCGCTTTTCCTATCAACAGTTAACACTATGATAGCCACACTCTGGTAGAATGTGTGTGACAAGGTGAAAATAAAAAGAAACTGTACAGGACAAACAGGCAAAGCCAAAAACTACAACGGACAATGGACTGAAAACAAAAACAAGATACAGCTCGAACTTCCAGGTCATGATAATATATCACAAGCCGAGCACAACCACGTCATTTGAAAGCAGACAGCAATCTTCAAAGGAAATGTGAACAGTTCCCAGTAAATACTGTATAATATTTTTGCTTGACATCTTAAACCCCTCCTCTGTATTGAGCCTCATGCCATAGACGGAGTCCAGGTCCACCAACTCGGACATCAGCTGGCAACTTTAGTCCTTGTTCTGTTCTCTGCTCTGAGCAGGAGGGTCACTGAAACACAGAGGCAGCAGAGCAGAACAAGGAAAGCTGTCACCAGCTGCAGTCCAAGATGATGGAGTTGAAGTGCGTCTAAAGAACAAAAGATCCACTACAGAGGGGACTGAATCATACGGAGGACTGCCACGACAGCAACCTGAGCAGCCTTCAGGTAGGAAAACATGACAGGACAGGTCGGGGCGAGCTGGGTAGCAGTGACTGAAGTTTCTATGTAAAACACTCAGAAGTAGATCATCAAATTGCTCACCTCCATCTGCAGTGAAGCTCTAACCACTGTTCGCGGCGCTGCCTTGCACACAAACATAACCACTGAGTTTCAGTTTCCATAGTTGCAGCACGAAACTGATGAAAAGTTTTTTGATGATTTCACATCAAAGTCAGATGTCACCGACATTGTTCTCCTCTCTGATGTGGCACTCCCCATCTGGAAAAGACTCCCTGCTGTTTATAATCTAAATGCATACTTGTCAAGATAATGATATGCAGGGCGTAATAAGGTGTGATAGGAAAACTGGCATTGTGCTGCTGTCAGCAACACTGAATCAGAGGGTAAAAACCACTGTGGGGAGGTTGGCTTGAATGGTTGGCTTCCATTGGTGAAACCATTTGAATATATTTTTCCAGGTGACAGCTTTTAGAAAACCCGATGTCCAGTGATCTAATCAACCTTCAAAGGCTGCTCCCCAAATAAGGGCTATTTAACAGAGAAGTCTTTGAAAGATGAAGAGAGTTATTTAGTTTTGACATCAAGGAGACGCAGGTAAAATGAAAGAACTGATGACTGCTCGTCCAGAGAGTGACAAGCAGTGAAAGACCGACTTGATTGGAACAGTAATTATCATGCATGTCTAAAGGAGAGCTAGTAGTTTCTCAAGGCTGGGTGAAGTTACAATGACTGGCAATATTCATCCAGCTAATATCGATCCAATATCTACAACAATCTGAAGTCTCAGTTGCATAATGATACAACCATTTCCTGACTGACCTTTACAAATGACAAGTGCAATAGGCGATGAAGGTGTCGGGAAGTGCTGACAATGCTAAACCCAGCTGCTGTCAAAGGCTGCCCACATCAATGAGCCTGACACAACTAACTATGGATTTCCTCTTGAGGCCAAGTGGCCCAGAAATCAATAAGACAATCTATTGTTTTCATTTCCTTTATAATACAGATGCACATGCATGCAGACACACTAACCTGTGGAGACAGGGCATTGGTAGGCTGGGTGAAGAGTGTGGAGTGGGTTGCTGACCGTAGGCCATGTGCTCTCCTGACAGTCTGATGGGGGAAAGGAGCAGACAGTACGTCCTGCTGAAGAAAAGCCACAAACAGACACAAATGTCAAAATGGGAGGAAATTATCATCAGAGCGGGGATGATCAAACTGCAACATCCACCATCGTGATCAGTAGAGTGCAGATAACTCCAGCTACAAAGAGGTTTAAAAGAAGCAGGTGTGAAAGTGGTTTTATTTTCCGTTCTTTCAAATGTGGAGGGGGACATTTCCTCTTTGCAGCAAACATTCAAACACACGGTGAAGTGAGGCGGTTACGTGTGCAAGAAATATGATGTGAAACTTTATGTTGCACATACCGTACGCATATAGACGCACTGCATGCGTGTGAGAAAGGCTCTGCTGCTGTAACTGACACCTAGCGGTAAAAGCGCTTACCAAACCTAAACCAGGAATAGCAGCAGGTTAGGTTTCTACTTCTTCTTAGGTTGTGCACAAGTTGACTATTATTATATTTGAGGAAAAGTGAAAAATACGCTAGATTTGATACTCGGGTATGTGATCTCTGTGCGATGGTTGGGAGGGAAAAGACACATATTGATATATACAGGTAAGTCAAAAAAAGAAGCACACCCTTACTGCTTCTGTAGAAATTAGGAGGGTGAGTAGCAGCCAGGTGCTAATAATCAAAGGCAACTGATTATACCAGTGACCCCAAGTGTAGCATAATCAGAAAAATGCTGGATGTAGCCAAAAACTATACAAATTAAGCCATACATCCAAATTTATATAGATCTATACATATTTTTAATTTGTCAAAGGGTTCAATGAGCACTCCGGTTTCAAAACATTAGAATTTTCTGGCAGTTATTTTATGTTTCAGGCTTTGCAGGGGTAACTCATCATCAGCGAGTGAGAACAAGAGACATTTTAGCAGTTTGCTAGTCTGTAGCGTTCAAGTGTGTGTTACACAATGGCAAAATCTTCCCAGAGGTGGACATGCCAGCGAATTTGCCCCAAGGTCAGACCATGTAATTCTTTATAAACTGTAAATAAATAAATAAATAAATAAACAAACAAACCTAAGAGCTACATCCCAGAGTATACAGGCCTCAGTTAGCATGTTAAATGTTAAAGCTCATGACAGTACAATTAGAAAAAACATGTTGCCAAGAGAAAGCCTCTTTTCTCTAAAAATAACATGACAGTACAGCTTAATTTTGCAACGTTACATCTGAAAGCAAACCACACAACTTCTGGAGCGATGTCGTTTGGACAGACGAGGCCAAAGATGAGATGTTTGCACATAACACACAGCACCACGATGGGTGAAAACAAAACAGCATTTCAACACAAAAACCTCACACATGTCAAGCACAGTGGTGGAGGAGTCATGATTTGGGCTTTTTTTCCAGTCACAGGACATGCGCACTTTGAGCTGCTCTGCTCATCAAATATTCTACAGTCAAAATTGAGGCCATCTGTCTGACGCTAAAGTATGTGTGAAATAAAGTCACGCAACAGGACGATGATCCCCAGCAGATCAAAAACAGAATTACTGAAAGAGAAAGAACTCAAGGAGTTACAACGGCCAATCAAAGTCCAGACCTGAAACTGGTTGAAATGCTTTGTTGGGACTTCAAGAGAGCTCAATGAACTGAAGCAACGCTGTAGAGAAGAGTGGGCCGCAACAACAATGTGAGAGACCGATAACCATCCATCCATCCATCCGAGTTACTAAACAGGAGGGTGAGGACATTTTTAGAAAACGGAAAATAGCTGCAGAAGTGTGTGTGTGTGGGCAAATGTATGAAAGAGTCACAGTAGACTGAAATGACTGACTTTCACCTTCAAAATGCCCACTCTGATATTTTGTGGCTCCCAGCACTAAGGAACGATTAGGTGGAGATAAAATTGTACAAAAACACTGAGAGTGCACCGACTTTTCCCACAACAAATATTAACTACTCATTTTTTACCCATGGATGCGGACTTGTTAGATATTGTCTCCAACCAGCTCTAATACTTCCACACTAAGCAGTAACAACAGGAAGGGTCAGGTGTGAAATCCACGCACCGTCACCGCTACGTTTAAAAAGCAGAGCCGTAAAAACTAAAACAGGAACCAAAGATGATGTGATAACCTGTACTGAAAATGAAAGAAAGTGCATGCACATAATAAACACAGGCAAAATGTGATTTTTGTTGTTTGTTTGTTTTTTTGCTCTAGCACCTCAAAAACCTGGACATCATACATTTGTTACAAAGAGCCAACAACTTGCAACTTAACTTAAGGGACTATTTTAAAGGGACCTTATTATGCTCACTCTATTGCTGTAATTTTATTCTTGGACTTTACACAAGTAGTGTGGTATGATTCATAGCTCAAATAATCCTCATTTATTTTAGAGTTCATCCTCTGAAGCCATTTTAGCACCATTCCCTGCACCTTTAAGTCCAATTACCTCCAACAACCCACACCTTACATAGGATTTTAACAGGTGGGCGGGGTTTCTGTATTCACATTCACTCTTACTTATACATGTGATGACCTCATTTAAAATTTTTGCCATTTTTAAATATGTGCATCCACCACTGCACCAACAATAACAGAAAATAATGAAGAATGTGAGAGGTCTTCTGTAACTATATGGGAACCTGGCTCTCACTAAAGGTAACAAAATCCGCCTACTAGCATCTAACAATTGTACACAAATCAAAGTGTGAAAACGGCATAATGTTGTTTACCACCTGAGAGTAGCATCAGTGTTCTCACATCATTTGCTAACTCTGCTATCCCTTAACCTGTTAACGCACTCCTGCTCAGAGCCGCAAGGATTTTGTAGGACAGGTGACACCTTAAAAACACAGCCATCACACTTCACACGACAATCGCACTGCATTTTACCCAACCTGTGTGTTTCCTTCCTCTGTCCAGAAACACACAGAGTCAGAAGGACAGCATGCCAGCTCCACACAGGGAACGCCCGTGTACCTGGCAGTGTGCGCTGACACAACTAACCAATCTGCCAACTCTACAGCCCAATAAATGCAACATTAACTCATCAACAAATTAGCTACAGTAATCTAATCTACACACCTATGTATTGCAGTAGTTCTTTAATGACATATGTACTATGACTTTTTTCACCTATCAGGACTCTAATCCATGAAGTGGAGCTCTTCGTAACACCTTTGTCTACATGTTATTACACACACAGTTACCTTTGCTTTAACCACTTTGAACCCAGATAAATTACATTTAGCAAGCAAAGATGGGGCCTGGATTATGCCCATGTGAGTGCCGGGGTAACAGTTACGCATCATATATCGTTACACAAGGAACACTTTAGGAAATTAGATTTGGAGTGTCTCTTCAATGAATATATCCTATGAAAGAAAAATGAAAAACTAATCTTGCACACTTGCAGAGCATCAGGACTAGTCAAGCTCAAGCATAAGGCATCCTTGCCAAGCTGCTATGATAACCAGCGCCAATCACATTTTTTTTCCCCCTCCAGCTCTCAGCTTCTACGGCAGTAAACAAGCAGATTTAATTATAGAAAGGACTGCGGAGGACAGTTAATGAAAGAAACTTTCCACTGTTCATAACAGAGTTTGACACAAATCTTTTCAACATAAATCGCAACTGAGTATTATTACCATTTAGCAGCCCAACGTTTGCAAGTGGCCACACTTGTAGGAACGACCACTAAAAAGCTTTAGCAAAGTGCAGTATCAAAGCTGCAAACACAGCGTCTTCAACATGAAGACAGGAATGGACCTTGGTACCAAGATAGCACGCTGCAGAGGGATTATTGCCTCTTCCTTATCTGTGACAGGTCAGGCACACCACATTAACTCATAGGAGGAGCCTATATTCATGACTCCAGTGCCTATAAAAAGTGTCCATGCACTGCCAAGAGAGTCTCCTCTGGTCTGTTAGTGTGGAGGAGGAAGAGTATTTGTTGAACTGTTGGTGCTGTGATGTGGGATTTTCAATGAAGCAAGTTCTCTGCCAAGCAACCAAACTGACTCATCCTGGCAGCGAATTCAAACTGCAGTAATACAGTTACAGAATAATACGCTTATATTGCTCAATCCCCCGACCTTCTTTTTTATTTTTTTATTTTGGAAGAATTACACTTTATATTAACACTCAAACAAAATACTAAACGAAATAACAAGTAGAGTCCTCGCCAAAATCAGCCGCGGGAAACAAAGCGAAGGCCATTGAACAATTAACTCCCTTCTGTCTGTTTGGGGACAGATGATTCATTAACCCACCAAGGTTTCAAATATACTGCACGTAAATCAATAGAAAACGGGACACAAATAAAAATAATAATAATAGCCCCAATGTAAGGCCAAAACCGCACCATATTAATTTCCACAGATATTACTGCAACTGAAACTATGACAAATGTTTCTTCTCATTAGTGCGACACGATATGAGGCGTTTCGCAATCAGGTTGCTGTGACCTCTCTGCACTACCCGGACTGCCACCCAGAGAAAGGGAAGGGGTGGGTCGGGGGGGTTCCATCTATTTCTGTTGATTAGATTGCCACTGAGGACGACAGCTGCTCTCTCTAGATACTACCTACGACAAACCGAGAAGGCACGCACACTCAAAACACGTCACTTTGTCCTCCTGACACAAACGTCCCCAGCTGGTTAAATCCCAACACTTTTACTCGTAGATAAAACACAACAAGCTACAAACAAGTGAGAGGAAAAGGCCCATTTTCTGCTTACAAAGCAGCAATTTCAGTGTGACAGAAAAGGAAGCGCATTTTGTCAGCCAGCGAGCAGAAAAGCAGATTTTCAAGCATTCGCTCCAAACTACAATGAAGCGAATGTAGCTCTGTCTTGTTTACGCTGTGAAACAATAATAAACACTATTTTGTCTCAATTAGGGTGAGAGCTGCTGCATTAAAATATCCAATATATCACTGGAGAAATGATGTCTTCCCTAATAATGAAAAATTAGTCCTTACAGATTTTATGAATCTCATAAGGATTAAAAAAATAAAAAAGACAAAACGCAGCAGTATTGCCCAGCACTAGCACAGGACTAGCATAAGTATTTAGAGTTCAAAACATAGGCTGTGTGACATTTTTTGGAGCCATTTTAGATATAAAATAGCATCTCTGCACCACATCATATGTGACACATTCAAGACTTGCTTCACTATTTTGTCCCAGCGTGAAACCAAGCGGCTGCTGTGTATTGATTTACTGATTGATTTATGGCACACGGTGTGTTATGAGCTGCTGAGGGACCAATCTGCACTGATCGCAGATGTGCACTTTAAACCTAAACTCTGGCGAGCAGCTCAGTTCTCAATTTCTGCAGGTAACTCCAGTCACAACAGTCGAAACTGGAGTTATTATTAGCTTTGCATGTTGTCAGTCTCCAGTGCTATGACACCCCAGTAGGGCTGCCACAAACGATTACTTCGACAGTCGACTAGTCGCTGATTATTTCTGCGATTAGTTGACTAATCAGATCATGCATCCAGGGGCCCATGAATTTGGACACAGCTACGATACCGGAGACTGCTTCTTCTTCTTCTTCGGGGTTTAACGGCAGCTGGCATCCTTGTAGACGCACTGCTGCCATCTTCTGTCTCAGACCATTATTAAATCCTTAAATCCTACTACTCATTCCTGCATCTTTCAGGATCTTATAAAGCTTCAAACTTAGTCGTCGATGATTTTGATAGTCGACATACTCATGACTAGTGGACTAATCGTGGCAACCCTACACCTGAGTGCTGCCTGATCTGCAGCAACTCACACCGGAGTGTTTACATGAATTCTGATCCAGGGCGAGACTCTAGAAATTTGTCACCTCTGTGCATTCCCCCGTGCATGAACTGAGGTGATCCCCAGCAACTCTAATTCTATAATTACTGGGATCAGCTCATCTGCAAGCATCCAGAAAGCTCGCATGTCTCACAGTTCAGAGTGGCTAACCATTAAGATGCCACATTAAGATGTGGCATCTGAGCACTGAACTGAGCATCTACAGACGCTCAGTTCAGTGAGCCTCATTGTAAGATTGTGCAATAAAATAAGTCTGTGAGTATTTTCTGTAAGGGCAAAAAAAAAAACTAAGCGTACGCACATCTAGGCCCAAAAAAATAGCTTTCAGACTGGAGTCTGGAAGCTATTTTACCATCACAATATGCTGCAAAAACTACCTGCACAGTAATTGGCTCCAACCTAAAAATTTCATTCCTCAAATATTTTTTGCAAAAGCAACACTTTGATTGTGTTCTTCAAAGGAAGCATCAGACTTTCAGAACAGTCTACCTAAGAGCCAATACATCTTAACAACTAGAAATACTACTACTAGAAATACACACACACAACCTGCATGGAAACATTTCATAATACTGGCATATAAAACTGATCCAGACTCGTACCCGATACTTTACAAAACGACCACGTGATCTAGAAGTCTCTAAGAATAAATAAAAATTCCTTCACTTCCTTACATACAACCTGCAAATTACCGATTTAGTACTCAGTAACATGTCACACATAGCATTTAATAAACAATGGCCCTTCACCATGGCTTTAACAAACAGGCCACTTACGGTAACAACAGCACAGGCAGACAGGTGTCCTAACAAAATGTGCCCAAAGGATGCTTAAAGACTCCTGGGGGATAACTTGTGTATGCTATTTATTTCTAATAAGCTGAGTTAACCTCTAAGGCAGAAGACAAAGAGAAAGAAACCCTAAAATGTGCTCAAGTCCTCATTTGCACGCAGCTATTTAATATAGTAAACTGGGTACATAAAGAGACTGACATGCAGAGTGTTGTCTCTGTGAATTAGTTTGCAATTCTGCTGTCAGCGTGCAAGCCACATGTGCACCTTTTTAATGACTCCCACTACAATATTTTGTACGATTCAAAAGAATCAATGTGATTTGTCCCATCTCTCCTCGTTCCCATGTCTTCCTCTCCTGCCTGGTTCATTGTCTCTCTAGTTCTCCAGCACCAGCGAGAGAAAGCCAGCCAGCCTTAGGAAGGATGGAGGGCGGTGTGGGCTGCGCTGGCTACAAGCAATAACTGGGCACCGAAAGGAAAGATGAAGTGAGTGAGATAGGAGACGAGAGGAGGAGGGTTAAATGAAATTTCCAACACATTAAGCACACTCTGTAACCCAGTCCTTGCACATGCAGGGTAAAGTGAGGTAGGGTCTGCTGAGCGACTGCTCGCCGGTGAAAGTATTTTATAGATAAAGAGAATTGATTGAGTTACAGGGGTTCCCTGGATGATCTGTGATGATAGACAGCAACAAGAAGATGCTCAAGGATAGACGGTCAATGTATCCAGGAAAGAAGAGAGGATACGAAGGACTCAAGAAATCACTTCACAGACATGGAAACATTTAGGAGTGGGCAATGTAGCCGGGGTTAAAGCTAAAGTGAGATTTGGGTTGGGAGTTGGGAGAATCCTAAGATCGGTGCAGTGTTGTAGCATGAACAAAATAATAACCCAGAAATAATTCCCATAATTATTTTATGAGGATGCGATTAGCTGGCATATGTTGCTTCCATTCGCTGCTCTTTTTGGCTTCAGCACAGCACATTCAACATGATATAAGCAGATATATTAAGTTTTATAGCTAACTTTCCTAGACACCATGAAGCTGGTACAAAAGGTAGAATTCAGTGACTGAATCAAATCGACATCATCAATATAAACTGATGTCTGCCATTCCTGATGTAACACCGGCCATGAACACCATGCCTGATGAACTGATGAACAGTAACTCTATGCAATTACAAAACATCAACTCGTTCAACAATAACCTGCCTAACAGATTTAATCGCTCATGAATCTCAGGTGCTGTATCATCATTCTGGTCCACTTCAGCCCCCTCATGTAGTCTAAGGGGCAATGATGTCTGGTGGTAGAATCACAGTACAGTTTTAGAAAGAGGACTAATCACAACCAAACTATTTTAATTTGTCCATCTGTACTTAATTAGAGACAACATAGCATGGCTAACCCAGTATTAAAATACCAGCTGACCTCTTTAATGAAGTTACAGCAAACTGACAAACAATGCCTCCTTTGAGTTTTTAATGCCCTGCTTGTCTTCATCATTCTCTCTGACACAATGCTTATTGTGATCTTTTTGCATTCTGTTGCACACTGTAAAGTGCGAGCCGTGGGTTTCAAAGGGAAACGGTTTCCATTTTCTTTGGGATGTTTCCATTTAAGCGGCTGAAGAAGTCTGTGCGTTCCAGATAACATTCATTTGCCGAAGCTCTGATGTGGAAAAGCCATTTCCAAACAAGGTATCTGGCAACAAGTCATCATCATCTGTCCATCCTTGCCTTGTGCTAAATAACAACAAAAGAAGGAAGCGGCCATCCACTGAGCATCACCCTAAACACTTGTTTAGTTTATGTGTAATGTGAAGAATGTCTCGGCCTCCCGGACCATCAGCACCGGCTCCCCTCAAAGCTGTGTTCTTTCTCCCCTGCTCTTCTCCCTGTACACCAACTGCTGCACCTCCAACCACCAGTCTGTCAAGCTAATTAAGTTTGCAGATGACACCACTGTTATCGGACTCATCTCGGACGGGGATGAGTCTGCCTACAAAATGGAGGCTGAACGTCCTGGTGCAACTGCAACAACCTGGTGCTGAACGCCCAGAAGGCAGTGGAGATTATCGTGGACTTTAGGAGGCACACAGCCCCACTCCCCCCCATCATCCTGACTGACACCCCCATCACCACTGTGGACTCTTTCCGCTACCTGGGTACCACCATCACCCAGGACCTCAAGTGGGAGCCCACCATCACCTCCGTCATAAAGAAAGAAGAGCAGAGGATGTTCTTCCTGAGGCAGCTGAAGAAATTCAACCTGCCAACACGGACGATGGTGCATTTCTACACTGCAATGATCGAGTCCATCCTCACCTCCTCCATCATCGTGTGGTACACTGGAGCCACCAATAGGGACAAACAGAGACTGCCGCATGTTGTGCGCTCTGCTGAGAAGGTGATTGGCTGCAGACTCCCATCTCTGCAGGACCTGTACACCTCCAGGACACTGGGGCGTGCAGCTCGGATCACAGCCGACCCTTCTCACCCTGGTCACAGTCTGTTTGACCTGCTCCCCTCAGGCAGGAGGCTCCGGTCCATTCGGACCAGAACCTGTTGCCATAGGAACAGTTTCTTCCCCTCTGCTGTTGGACTCATGAACAATAAGCACAAGACTGTTGCCACCACTGGCTCTGAGTCAAACACATGATCCTGTTTTGTGTTCTCTGCTTCTGTTCCATTTTGCACTCGTCATCACCTGCACTCATGTATATAACAACCTGCTCAGCACTTTTAAAAATGTTTATTCTATGTTTATTTAAGTATTGTCTTATAGTATGTATCGCACTAAGTAGCAGCAATTTCCTGATGTTGTAAATCTGCTCAACATTTGGCAATAAAACCCTTTCTGATTCTGAAAATTTGAACGGCACAGTTGATGCAGTCAACAAGAATAGTCTGAACAACAGACCATGTGCTTGTCAGTGATATAAGATCATTCCACTGGCTAATCGCAGGCACATTTAGAGTGAATCTGACTAGGCCTGTTTGCTCAAGGGCAGGTAAACTTTTTTTGTGTAGATGAACGTGTTTGTGTTTGTGCACACACGTGTGGTTGGACAAAGAAATGACCAGAAACATGCCGCAGGGTTGTTCCAAAGTAATATAAACCAAACAGACAAGGAGAAGGCTCCAAGGTCAGTGTCTGCCCTAACTGAGAAATGTGGACACTTACCTCCAAATGCATGGGATGCAAACATGCACTACCCCTCCGTCATTTATTATCACACAGTTTGTGTGGGATTTACACATCTGGTTCATGAAGGCAGTGTGTGCAAGGGAGCGAGGCTGACAGCTCAGCGTCTCCAGCTGCAGCAGAGATGAATGGGTGGGCCTCAAAACTGCCTTCATTCATAATGGAATACAGCAACAAAGCAGCTTCAGCCCCAGGTGTCTCGGGAACTATGAGAGCAAACTAAAGAACGGAGCGCAGGAGAGACTGTAAGACAGAATAGCCAACACAAAATATATTCCTGATTTATCGCCCCAGGTGTTACCTAAATAAAGCTTAGAAGGGCAGAGAACACAACACCGTCCCGTTGTTGGTATTGTTGGGGAGCTGGACGGCCTGGAAATGTCAGGACATACGCTGCTGACTTTATCACACTGCTAAAGCCCTTACTGTTCACTCTAGTTTTTAAAAAGGAGGTCTTCAAGTTTTAAAGACAAATGAACTGAAGATGAGACAGCCAGTGGATAGTGGGAAACCACTATCCACTGGCTGGAAATGGACTGTAATGTTTGTGTTATGTCATACAAGCTACATGCACATTCTTCTACTTATGATCATAAAGTTTATGATCGGCAGAGAGTAGCAATGTGGGCGTGAGGGGGAGGAAGCACATGCACCAGGTAGAGTGAGACAGGTCGAACAAGCATCAGAGAGGAGAGTGTGTCTCTATGTCTTTTAGTGTGTGTGTGTGTGTGTGTGTGTGTGTGTGTGTGTGTGTGTGTGTGTGTGTGTGTGTGTGTGTGTGTGTGTGTGTGTGTGTGTGTGTATGTGTGTGAGTGAGTGTGTGTGTATGTGTGTGT
>VURO01036077.1:0-12016 GCA_015108175.1 Pelvicachromis taeniatus
AGCGGGCTAGTTGCTAGTAGCGGCGGTGCACGGCCCGCCTTGCGGGGGGAGGGGAGGGCAACGGAACTCCACCAGCCTCGGAAGAGCCCCGCAAAGTGGGCCGCGACCGACCCAGCCCTTAGAACCAATCCTTATCCTGAAGTTATGGCTCTGACTTGCCGACTTCCCTTAGCTGCCTTGTTCTAACATGCCAGAGGCTGTTCACCTTGGAGACCTGCTGCAGATATGGGTACAGGGCCAGCAAGAGCCAGCTTGCTAATCTAGTCTCTTTTTCGTGCTAATTAGTACGGCACTACTTGGCTGGCAGACTGACATGTGACCAACATATCACTCTTTTCCGTGTCTGATCACATGCCTTTCCGTGAGGCAAAATGGCGGAACAAACCAAAACAAATCCTCTTACGATGTCACAAAAATCATGAAAAAGCCTTAGAAAAGCCGCACCAGACAATAAGCCGCAGGGTTCAAAGCTCGTGCAAAAAGTAGCGGCTTATAGTTCGGAAATTACGGTAATGTTTTTAAAAGTTTTTTTTAAAATACAGGAGCAAGTTTAAACATTTATTCTAATATTTTATAAATTGTTTGTCTGCATTTATCCTGGATATTACTTTTGCTAGATTTATTTCTTTATTTGTTTTTGATGAAGGCAGTTTTAGTCTTCATGATGATGACCTTTCCAAAATCCCGTCCACTCACGTCTCTGTTGGGGTCTGGTTTGCAGGTACCTGAGTGCCCAGAGGGAGGCGACTTCTCTCCATGACATAAAAGACAAGCTGGAAAACGAACTGGCCAGCAAGGAGTCACTCCACAGACAGGTCAGGTTAAAAGTCTCTTTCAGCTCCATGTGTGTTCACGTCTCTGCTGCTGATTGGCAGCTTGGCTGTGTTGAATGTGTCAAATTGGCACAGAAAGTGCATCATTAGTGCGTTTTCTATCCCCCCCCCCTCCGGACGGCTTTAAACATGTCTTTTTGCTCTCGGCAATCTTCTATTGCGGTCCGATTTCACCTGCACTCCTTGACATCCCGCTTTCCTGCAGAGCGAAGAGAAGAACCGGCAGCTTCAGGAGCGTCTCGATGATGCCAAACAGAAGCTGCAGCAAACCCTGCAGAGAGCTGAGACGCTGCCTGAGATCGAAGCCCAGCTCGCCCAGAGAGTGGCTGCGCTCAACAAGGTGTGTACGTCCTAATCAACCTCAGTAAACCCTCGCTGGTCTATTTTGGAGTGATCCGACAGGTTTGCCAAGTCTTACGAGCCTTTTTGTCCCCAGTCATGTCTTTTTTAAACAGCAATATTTTCTCAAGACGACATTAAATACGTGGATGCATGTGCGCAAATTTGGTGCAAACTGGAATGTGCAATTATGCAGAGAGTACATGCAGGCAGGTGCAAGCAAGGAGCATTTGTAAGTGCATGTTTGTGTGCATTCACGCCCACATAAAGTGTAGGGGAAAAAAAAAACAGAAGATGTCAAAAGATAGAAGAATAGCAAATATGTTATCAAGCCGTGCCAGCAATACATAATCAGACAAGCTGAGATGAAAGCCAGCTCAGGGCACAGAGCGAGCACAGCTATTACATCCTTGGGCGCTCAGCACGTCAAGGACTGTACACCACAAAAATTCTTCCTGACTGACTGATTTAATTGCATGTACGTTAAACTTTTGCATTCCTGTAAAAAAACAAATAAAAAAAAAATCTTCACACCACAAAATTTGCATAGAAGTCGCTCTGCTCCTATTAGTCAAACCTCTCCAACGACTACTGCTTTTGCATGTTCGGGCAGGAAGGCTGGCGTGGAAGGGTAAGATTAATGTCCTGTAAGAAACAAGAAAACAAACTTTCCTGTAACACTGTGATCTGTACAGGCATGTAACTAATTGACAGAATAAGTCAACAAGCTGTTCCTTTTGTGTCAATTTGTATTAGTGTTGCAACATGATTCAGGCTCTAACCCTGCTCTCCAATCGCTCAGGCGGAGGAGCGTCATGGTAACTTTGAGGAGCGACTGCGACAGATGGAGGCGCAACTGGAGGAGAAGAACCAGGAGCTACAGCGAGTGAGTCATGCTTGCTTTTCCATCTTTCTGTGTTGTCGTCCTCCCCCTCGTTCATGCCATTCCTTTTGTCAGGATTTACTCAGCACAAAGGCGCGCTAATTTTCTAAACCCTCTATTTGACCGCGCTCATTCAGATAGAAGTCCATGTCTCTCTCTCGCTCTCTCTCTCTCCCTCAGTCAAGCAGATTGCCTGTTATTAACTCCCCCCCCCTCCCCCCCTCCCTTCTTTCAGCCTCTGCACTGATTTTTAAAAAATCTTTCCCTCTCTCTCATCTCGCTTACTCTGCTCCTCAGGCGAGGCAGAGGGAGAGGATGAACGATGAACACAACAAGCGTCTCTCTGACACGGTGGACAAGCTGCTGTCCGAGTCCAACGAGAGGCTGCAGCTCCATCTGAAGGAGAGGATGGCTGCCCTGGAAGAAAAGGTGACCGCCTCCGACCGCAGAAAGACTTCCCAGCCACAGATTTTTCTTAATCAGAACCGCATTAAGTGCAGTAAATATTATCTTAACCCCCAAATTAACTCCTGGCCTCGTGTGTGTGTGTGTGTGTGTGTGTTCACTCAATTCTCTGCCCTCCAGGAAGTGACCAGTTTAAACTTGAGTACATTCCCGAGCCGTGCCTCAAACACCAAGGGTTCATTAGCTCTTTTTGTGTCCTACTTTTTATTATTTCTGGGACTCATTAATTTACAAATACAGAGATTTACTACAAGTAATATAAATTAATAGACATAAACATCCAAATTAGAAATGCCTGGCGGTTGATTTTTTTTTTTTTAATCTCTTATCTACAATCCGCAGACAAAGGGGATCTTTTCTAAATGTAAACTGCTGTGATTTTACAGCAGGTATAAAGTCCTGTTGATGATAAAATCCAGGTGGGATTAGGTTTAAAGGAATGTGCTCTACTTAAAAGTGGAGCCTTTCGTTTACAGGGTAGCACAGTAAGTTGGTAAGATGCTTACTGAGCTGTTACTGGTACCGTGAGAGTCTGCTGTTGATGGAGTCTTTAAGTTATACTGCTGGATTTTGAGATATGAAACTTTTATAGCGGACAGATAACGCGGACAAAGTAACGCAGTGACACAGTTTCACGCGTGTCACTGACAGTCTATCCTGACGACTGCATGTCTTTTCCCTGGAAGCAGTAATGTGATGTAGGTCATTGAGTTCTTGCTAAAAAGGCAAATCAGTCAAATGTCTGGGGTTCAAATTCAACAGCCAGCTGGAGACTTCTCTCCAAGCACTCTGGCCTCCTCCCACAGTTCAAAAAAATGCACGTTAGGTTAACCGGTGATTCTAAATGGACTGCAGGTATGAGTGGTGGGGTTTTTTTTGTTAGCCCTTTGGTAAATTAGTGGCCTGTCTGGGGTGTATCCCATCTCTCATCTCATAACTGCTTGGATAGGCGGCAGTCCAGCTGCAACCCTCAGTTGGCGAAGCAGAAGAAAGTGGATGGGTAGATAGTTATGAATTAGATGAAGTTTTTGTTTTATTGTTAAATAAACATACATTCTTCTTGGTTTTTGGGAAGAATTTCCAATCTGTGCTTAAAAGCATACGTTTCTATAGATGCGCTGCTGTTATTGTAGATATAATTTGCATACGTACAGTAGATCATCTGTAATTCTAATGAAACACTGGCAAGAAATTGATTCCCTTTAAAAAAAAAAAAGAAAAAGTGGTGGCAGAAAGTAGAATAATTTTCTCAGATAGAACAAATAATGTTTCCCTGAAATTCTCCTCATACTTTTGTTACTTCTTATCACTTTTCTCCAGAATGCACTATCAGAGGAGCTGTCCAACATGAAGAAACTCCAGGATGATCTGTTGGCAAACAAGGTGACCATAGAGCCAGGCTTTATTCTCAGGTTAAGCTAGCAGACATGATTTTCCTCTTTTCTCCAACTTTTTATTTTTCATTTTTAGGATCAGCTGATTGCTGAGCTGGAAAGACTTCAGCTGGAGTTGGATCAGCTGAGAGCGAGGCCCGGAGGCTCTTATTCCAGGTTGGTACCATTATTTGGAACCAACCGAATGGCCTCACCTGACAGTGAAGATCCCATCATTGTGTCTCATATCATTGTGGAAAAATGTCTCTGTGGTGGAGGTATTTAAAACCGTCAAGGTTCAAACACAGGGCTAGAACAGTGCTGATGTCGTGGTTCTTCACACTGTTGTAGCTGTACCTCGACTGGCTACTGGGAATAATTGCAGCTGTTGGGCTGTATCTTTGTTTACTTTGCTCTTTTATTTTAATCCTTTATTGTTATCCCTTTTTTTGACATTGATGGATGGATGGATGGATGGATGTTTTCATTTTCAATATCTCAGCTTTGGAGTTGGCACATGTTACGCTTCAGTACCATACTTTGTTAGCTACTTGTCTGTAGGGTTAATCGGTTCTATCTTATCGCGCATCATCTCTTCTTTTATTTTTCCAGTCGCTCTCTGCCAGGCAGCGCTCTGGAGTTGAGGTATTCCCACGGAGGCGGGTCCCTCCCAGCAGGTTCCACCACTCACCTGGATCCCTTCAGTAATGCCTCTGCTGGAGGCGCAGGCAATCGTCACTGGCCCCGCTGGAGCTCTGCTCATGAGGACACTACCAAGGTGAGACTGAGATATTTTGAAAGGTGCTTCAGAAATCACTCTTCAAAGGTTTAAAAGTGATTGCTGGGATCCTTTTTTTTTTGTAAAAAAAAATTGGTGTAGCTCAGTCATACACCACTGAATCACTGCAGCTCAGAGAAATAAACTAAAAATTGGATGTTCCTAGCATTGACTGTATACGAAAGATGGACATTAACCTTTTTTGGGGGGGGACGCTGCACTCTCACATGAGTTATTTCATATACCTACAAACTCAATTTAATGTTGAATGATTGGTATTTGCAAAGGGGATCAGATGTCCGTTGTGAAGTGAATCATCTTGTCTTGCTTTCTGTGTGCAGTACTCAGATTGGGATCACACTCTGATTGGGACTGGGTTCCAGCCAGGCATGGATGTGGGATGCTCAGACGATGAGGACGACGGGGAGGCTCGGTTTGGCTCCGAGCTTCTGTCACCCAGCGGACAGACGGATGTGCAGACGCTGGCCATCATGCTGCAGGAACAGCTGGAGGCCATCAATAAGGAGATCAAGTAAGGAAGGCCAAGAGCACTTAAGAGTTTCAGAGAAGTAAGAATGTGAGAAACACCTCTCTACATACTGAAGACGGATTCACACTAACACCCGCTACAACCTCAAAAATAAACATAGCAGCACCTCTCCGACATGTCCTGAAGAGAAAATGCAGTTGTGGAAGAATTAATCAGACTCTGATAGTGATGAAAAAAGCAGCAGTGGAGCTAGTCTTAACAACTCTGGACCCTCTTTTTCCTTCAGAGCTGCCTGAGTTCTTCATGACACAGATTCAGCAAGGCAACATGAGAGATTCTGGTCCATATTGACATGATAGCATCACACAGTCTCTCCAGATTTGTCGATTGCACATCCATGATGCAAATCTCTACTTCCACCACATCCCAAAGGTGTTCAATTTGGTTTACATAGCGCTGAATTTGACTTATCGGCAATGAACATTTTGGTAGAAATGCATTGATTAGCTTTCCTGTAGAGGGCTGAATGAGGAGAATTTGCCTACCGTAAATCTTGTAGTAGTGGCCTGTCTCTTATTGACACCCGTTTCTAACAAACGCTGGGTTTGGTCACAACAAATAGACGCAGGTCTCCAATAGTAGCCGGCCTCCTTTAAGCGCCGGTCTGTAGTAAACGCCGATCTCCCAATGACCCACCGCTACGCTACGCTAGTACTCTTTTCGTACCATCTGGGCTACCGCCCTCCTGCAGTAAATCATACAGCAACCTTTTCGTGTCAAAAATGTTTTGTCATCGGATGCTATCGAGGAAGGAAGAAAGTCAAAACGAAATTTCTTTGTGTACATTTCCGCTATTGTTGCCTACATTTTGTGGCCGTAAATACAGTACCATACCGTATCTTAATGCCAAATGAACTCCGTTTACCAATCACCAATTCCGTCTGAGAAGGGAATAAGAGCCGGTCTCCAACAACCGCCGGTCTCTTTTAAACGCCGTGCCGTCCGAATAATTTTTTGAATAAACGCCAGGGCTATTATTGGAAGATATACGGTATTTGTCTAGATTAAATAACTGCTAAGCTAGCATAACAAATGCTAGACAAAGCCATTTTTTACAGAATAAACACACAAAATATAAATGTAAATTTGCCAACTTAAGTGATGCTTATCTGTACAGTCGATATATTATTGCATAGAGCCAGGAGAGCTGTTTCTGCTCTGCTCGCTGTAGCTACATACATGACTATGGTATCAATTTTCTCAGCAAGAAAGCTACAGAGCTTTGTCTTTTTTCTCCAAACTGTCAAACTACTTCTAAGTCTGTCCTGATTTGTTTAGAGCTGCAGGACACTTCTGAGGTCTAATATTATCCACATGTTTGTTGCCCTGAAAACCCAGATTGATCCAGGAGGAGAAGGAGAACACAGAGTTGCGTGCTGAGGAGATCGAGAGCCGGGTCAGCGTGGCTTTGGACAGTCCGCCCATCCCTCCCTCCTCCCTGGGGAGAGACGGCACAGGACGGGGCTTCATCCCCACGTCCATCACATCCTCCACCCTGGCCTCCCCCTCTCCCCCCAGCTCTGGGCACTCCACCCCTCGTCTGCCTCACTCCCCTGCCCGTGAGACCGATCGACAGGTACGACCGGAATGTAGAGAAGAACTCCTATTTCAGTTCGTCTTAACCTTTTTACCTCACCTTGGTGTCAGCCTCCCTGTTTATGCAAACAGCTCCTCCAGACAGTGAGTCATTTAAATAAAGCATTAGTAAATCACGCAGACAGGGCCGAGAAGTTTAGTTATTCTTCAGCGGCAACAACGGCAGATTGGGAAAGTTTGATTCATTTGTGGTGCGGTATGAGGGTTCCAGCAACGGGCGGATAGATTACAAGTAATGGTGCAATAAACAAAAAGCAAGCTGTCAGTGGTGATTTTGAAAATTGATCATGTTTATGTAGGCGTTCAGGGAGAATGGCAAGATTGGTTGCAGTTAGGAAGCAGGATGTAAGCCAAAGAAAATAACTCTTTTAAGACTGTAGCAGGAAACCTCTTCCGCTCCTCTTCACGTCAAAAAGGTGAGTTTAACAATGAGCTGTGCAACTAAAATGGAACAATCAAAAAACGCCTCTTGCATTAATCCCAATTTTTAACCATGTGGTTAAAGAAAAATAGGAAAAGGATTACATTTCTAAACAAATGTGCTCATGTTCGTCAAAGCGGGGCTTGCTCTTGTCCCCCGTTTTCCATTTTTTAGTTGTTTACGTGCATCATTGTTGGACAGAGTTGAGAGAATCAGGTCTGGACAGCATCTGAAGTTGCACTTCCTCAAGTATAACACACAGAACGACACTGTCCGCTTCAGACAAGTTGTCAGAAATGGAAATACTTTTGTGCCGTTACGTCGTAGTCAGTCGGACATCGTTCAAAGGCGAAACTTCAAAAGCTATATTCAATCTAAAATCAGTGCTGGAGAATTAACATTTGTTGCTAAGATGAGTCTTATTGTCGGGACCTACAGTCACGTAAATAACAAGGTTTTCACTGTGCTCTGTGCAGCCCTGTGAAAGTACCCTCCATGACTCAGCAGCTTGTGGAATCGCTTTTAGAAGCAATAAGCTGAAGTATTCATGAAGTGATCGGTTTCTGTATGCCTTTATTAGTCTCTCGCGTTGTTGTGCATTAATGTTGGCCCACGCTTCTTCAACAGAGAGTCACAAATGACTTTAAAGTCCTGTGAAAATGTAAGAAATCTGTATCGGCCAGTTTCACTCAAAGTTACAGCTCAGCAATATTAATAATGATGCTATAAAAAACATACACTTAGAATATAGTAGCTAATATTTTTTTTTAATTTACAAACAAAACATTTGAATACACATTTAAGCCATTGACATATTTTGCTTGCAACAAAACATTTCTTGAATATACTGTCTAGTTTTGTCCTCATTTCCTCAGCTGAGCATAAAATTGTGATTTTTGTGTTTCATTGTTGCATCTACTGCGAATTGCAAACGACACACGGTTTACATTTCATATTCCAGAACAGCAAAGATGACGATCGATCCCTCGCTCTTCTCGACTCTACACCTCCTCCCACTCCTCGTGCGCTGCGATTGGACAGGATGGCCCTCACCCATCCTGGAGCGATGCTCGATGACCCCAGAGAGTTTCGCAGGTAAGACGGCTGCGCATTTGACATCAAGCGTGATGCTTTCAATGCGTATTTGTCTTTACGACTTTTTCTCCTTCAGTCTCTCGGCAGATGGCAGCAGCACCAACAGCAGCCAAGATTCTCTCCACAAGGCCAGCAAGAAGAAAAGCATCAAGTCTTCCATCGGCCGGCTTTTTGGGAAGAAGGAGAAAGGAAGGATGGGCCAACCTGGACGAGATGGATCTGTTTCTCTTGGTAAACTGATAAAAGATAAGGGAGGGACTGACTATGCATGAGCAATCCATACTGTCAGGATTTACTTCCAAACACTTTTTTGTCTCTGTGAATTCGGAGCCAAAATAGTGTTCTTATCTAGTTCCTGCTCTCTTTGACATCACCGTGTCTTTCCCAGCATCTACCCCCTCTGAAGACCTGGCATCTGGAGACCCAATGGGAATGAATAAGACGGGAACTCTTGGTCCAGCAGATAAAGACCGACGCAGCAAGAAAAAGTCAGTGAATTATATGGTGTGCATTTCATATTTTGATCTTTAAATCGAACAGCACCAAATAAGAAATCTCACTTTTAAATCTCTTATCAGGCATGAGCTGCTGGAAGAAGCATGTCGCCAAGGACTTCCCTTTGCGTCTTGGGATGGACCTACTGTTGTGTCGTGGTTAGAGGTAGGTACACATAAAAACAGAACAAAAAAGTGAGATCTAAATAAAACTTTTATCTTGATTTAATCCATTTCTTGCCTCCTTCCAGCTGTGGGTGGGAATGCCCGCTTGGTACGTCGCCGCGTGCCGTGCCAACGTGAAGAGCGGCGCCATCATGGCCAACCTGTCCGACACGGAGATCCAGAGGGAGATTGGCATCAGCAACCCGCTGCACCGCCTCAAACTGCGGCTGGCCATCCAGGAGATGGTGTCCCTCACCAGCCCATCTGCCCCAGCCAGCACTCGCTCTGTGAGACTCTGACACTGCACATACATTTAACAAGTCCATCGCCAAGGGGAGCGCAAAAAAATTAGTTATAAATTCTAAAATGCTCAGGTACATAAAAAATGCATATCTACCTCATGGCATTATATGAAAAATGTCTCAAAAATCCAAACCCTTTTTTCCATGTCATTGGCACAGCTTTGAAACTGACATATTTCATTTCAAAATATGATTTAAGTCTGCATCACGTATGTTTAATACATGGTAAATACATCACCATGGTAACCAAGAAAACAAGCCTTTAAGAAACAAATCAAAGTCATTAAACATATTCGAGTGATGTTGGTCACCTAAATGTAACCAAACAATGAATGAACGTGAAAATGAAACGCAAAAGAAATACACACGACTTAAGTGCAAACACCATCTTACCAACCTGAAGGGTGGCCTGTGCTATGAGAGGTGAAATTACGTATGCCTCCTCCATCCTCCAAGAATTAGACTTTTTCGCCCAGCATGACAGATGAATAGATTTGATTTTGTTCGTTTTTTGCAGAACTTCCATAAAACTTGGTTACCGTATATGTTCCAATAGTAGCCCTGGCGTTTATTCAAAAAATTATTCGGTGTTTAAAAGAGACCGGCGGTTGTTGGAGACCGGCTCTTATTCCCTTCTAAGACAGAATTGTCGCGGAAGTGAGAGGGAAAGAGGACCCAGGCGAGGTGAAAAAACAGTGCGTTTACTTACAGTGCTCCAAAGCGTATTCCAACAGTTCACAAATAATGCAGTTCCCAATTGTGCTCCTCCTTTGCTCCCGAGTGTCTCCTTGTCTGTGGTAGCCCAGTGCACGAGTGGTGCTCCCCGAAACTTCTATCTGTTCGACTCTCCTCGAGAGGAAGTGAAAGACCAGAAAATCACAGTTAGCAGGTTTGCTAGCCGACAGTTCCAGTTCAGTGTAATAATCCCACTTTGATGGTCGCTGCATCAAGCTTAAATGCCGCTGATTGGAAACAGCTGGCCAAGTGATGAGACGCAGGAGGAGCGACGACAGCGCGGAGTGACTTCCGGGTCGAAGGTCGCCCGGCTACTATTGGAGACCGGCGTCTATTTGTCGTGACATGTGTTCAAACCGGCGTTTATTAGAAACGGGCGTCAATAAGAGACAGGCCACTATTAGAAGATATACGGTATATCTACAGATGGGAGTTGTTTAGGCTGTGAGTTCTAGAATCCAGTTAGGTCCAATAGCTTATGAAACTGCAGATGTATGTGCCTAATATGTAGGATTATGAGTGGGTCATTGGAAAATGTTCGATCCTGTGGGGGGTCCCTGCTCCTAGGGGCTAAAGGGAGGGACATCCAAAATTGTAAGCCCCATTTTAACATACTCATTTACCTTAAAGAACAAATATGCTATCATGATAAAAAGATCCCAGTCTAGACAGCTTCCCCATAGAATTAAAGACAAAGGAGCCTTCAATAGGAGCACACTAAGACCTTAAACGCCTTCATGTATCGATTTATGTATTCGTTTGGGACTGATATCTATGTTTCTGAGGAGTATAGATGCACCTTGCTGCATCCGTGTTTAAAGTCTGAGGTAAATGTTGAGCCACATGTTTGTTGTTTAGAGGCTGGCACAAATGATCAGATTATAGTCTCTGTGAAGGCCACGTAATTAGCACCAAATGTCACAGTCACTAGTCATAAAATTAAAATGTGCCCTGGAATATAAGATATTAATAAGGAATGATGTAATATAAATAGCCTGTTGGGGCACATGTGGAGTGTAGAGAAATGAAGAAAACAGATGCAGAAAAAAAAAGAATGCTAACAAACACGAAGCCTAGTCTACATGTAATAAATGTCAAAAATAATAAAGATATGAATGGAAATAGACTCTGCCGGGAGTGGTGGGGTTCACCTTTGTCATCTGGAAAACATCGGCAACAAAAACTTTGCCCTCTCCCTCGGCAACAAAGATGAACCAGATGTTGAAAAACGTAGTAAAAGTGCTGCACGCACATGCATTTGTGGCACTGTTTTTGTTTCCTCCGCTTCTCCAAGGAAGATAAAGTGAAAACTAGCTGAAAGCCATCTTCTTTTAAGCGTCTGCTTTCAAGCTTTTAACAAATGCCAGATTTTGGTTTTTCTTGGCTTTCCCTTTTCTGCATTGGGCTTCCTCTCGATTCACAGTGGGGAATCATATTAATGATACGGTGACATGCGCAAAACGATCAAACCATGCAACAGGCTGAACAGATTCATTAGTTATCAGTTCACATAAGCCCCGTCGAACCTCTTGTTCGTGGAAATCACCATGGCGATGAGACGGCAGTCTTCTGTTGTGGTTGGCTGACATCTTTTGATGTGGCTGTTTTGGCGTCGCGAAAATGTTCGAGTGTTGACTCATTGCTGTAGACAGGCAGCGAACTGTGGCGTGTGTGTGTGTGTGTGTGTGTGTGTGTGTGTGTGTGTGTGTGTGTGTGTGTGTGTGTGTGTGTGTGTGTGTGAGAGAGAGAAACAGAGTCATTTTGAGGGTTTTGCTCTTCTTTCAGAGACAAAAGCAGATCTTCTTTAAATTTCAGGGTGAAGACACATTTTAACCTTTAAGTCAAATATTCCTGTTTTCTGATTATTTATATAGCGCCAACAGTCGCCTCAAGGCGCTTTACATTGTAAGGTAGACCCTACAATAATACATACAGTGAAAAACCCAACAATCATTTGACCCCCTATAAGCAAGCACTTTGGCGACAG